>OMKZ01001803.1:2690-16776 GCA_900302535.1 Neoniphon sammara | reverse complement strand
AAAAAAAAAAAAAAAAAAAAAAAAGTGTTGTTCAGGCTGAGAAAGTGAGTGTCTGAGAGGCATATTGATTAGCTGCTCCAGGAGGCAAGGATCGTCCTCATCACACTTCCTGGCAACACCTCCCCGAAGGCATCTATCTTAATGTGATATGACAACCCTCAGCCGTATCAAAACTAAATCTGGACATCGATTTCGACATTCAATTTCAACTTTGAAAAACACTTTTCCGCTTTCATACGCACAGCCAGACACAGCCCTGCAGCCATGGGGTGTTTGTCTTGCTGAGAGGGACTCGTGCTGAGACCTTACACAATAGATGCCGGAAAGTCAGACCTATTGGCAATAAATGCGTGTTCTTGTAAGTTTCTTACTGTAGTCTGTACGCTGCTTAATCTCAGAAATTTCTATATCGAATGGCCACCAGCCAAAGTCATAAAAGCAAGAAGCTTTGCAGAGCGCAACATTGGAAAAGCCGTCCTGTGTTGCTCCTCAATAGCAAGGAAATAAGGTCCAGGAACAAACTAATTTGCATTTTTTCTATGTTTAATAATGTCCACTTCACGCAGCAAATTCATCTGCAAAAGGAACTGCTGAGTAATTGAGGTTGCAGTGCATTTGTGCTTCCCAGAGAATGCACTATATGAGCTGTGATGCTGAGGAGAAGGAATATAGGTACAGCTATTGGCTCGGGATTGAAGAGGCAATAAAGGTTCAGGAGACGAGAGATTTGGCAGCAAAAATCAGTAGACCAGGTTTAATAGGAGCACAAGCTCACAGGCGCAGGCGAGGCACAAATCCAGGCTGAAGTTTAAAGAGTTTGAATACTATTGAGTGATGACATGAATGTTTAACTGAAGCTGACATGTTCATGTGCGGTTCGATACAACACGCATGGACTGTTAACTTCATATAGAAGAAAGAACATAACTTAAGCGGCCTTGGCATGTTGATGGAATGTGTGTGTGTGCATGTGTGCATGTGTGCGTGTGTGTGTATGCCTGGTGTGTTTGTTCACTTTCCTGTTGTGTAAATGTGCTGGGGTGAGTGTAGGTGCCTATAGCTCTGTGGATGTGATGAAGCTTGGATTTGTGAGTGACAGAAACATAACTTTGCTGCCAGGTGAAAATCCTATATCTCCAAAATGTCAACTTTTCAGGAACTGAGGAAAACAGCCTCATTATCAGCTTTACCGCCAGGTGTTTAAGAGTTTATTTGACGGGTTTTGAAAGGGTGTCATAAGCCCGAGAGGTCGGAGAATGTATTCAACCCACAGAACATGTTCAAGTGAAGTTAAGAAATGAAAATCGGAGTTATGATTTATACCCAACGACAACAACAATATGAGTCATACGGTGGAGCTTCTATACAAATAAAACAATCGATTCTGGGTTATCAGAGAAGAGAGCGAAAGAGAAAAATGTTAATTCTCACAAATGTACTCGTTTATTTGTTATTTAATTGTGATTTGCATGTCGTTAAGCTCAATTCAGACTCCTCTGTGCTGTGAATAGAGAGGAGAGGATAGCTGGATGTTTGGGTGAATGGATGAGCATCTGTAAACATCCATCTGAATATCTTTGTGCAGGCCTATGTGTGCTTCTTTATCCTCCTCCACCATTCCTGAGGTCTACAAAGGATCCCTTTCAGCAAGGTTGCCCCAGTGTCTGCCGGCCATCCATCCAACACAAAAAAGAGTGACTTGGTTCATGCAGCTTTTAGCTAACTATGGGTCCATGACTTCACTAAAACCTAAATCAAAAGGAGCGTAATTGAATTGCTTTGCAACTGCCTGGTAATATAATGCTATGGAAAGGATCAGATATAAACAAATCTGCACCAGAGAAGAGGGTTAGGAGAATGTCAGGAGGTATCAAAGAACCTGTTTCCAAGTAATATAATTTACTGCGATGGGTTGGCAGCTGCAGATATTATGTAAGCGTGCCTTGCTGTTACATAGAGGGAAGATGTGGTTATGTATAGGATTCCATATTTGAGGCCAAATACGGCTTTAATCTTGCGGTACATTTTTTGGAATTACCTCGATTTCTGCATCAGTAGGTCCTAACGTGTGATCCGATCTTCATCTCAGTCATAACAAGATAAACACGGTATTATCAATATGAGATTAACACAGTCTTAATAAACATTTTTTAAGTCTTTTTAATGGTTTTACTTGTTAAAGACTTCTCAATCTAGCCTGGAGAAAGTATGTGAACCTCTAGACCTCAATGGAAAGAGGTAATTAGAGTCAGTTAATCCATTCAGTCTGATGACATTCAGATATGAAGCCTGACTCCACCAAAATAAATAAATATATACATAAATTAAAATATACACAAATTTGGTGACTAACAGAATCTGCTCTTCACCACAGAGATCTGCTGAAGTAAAACAAAGCAAAACGCCCCGATCAATGATTTTCAATAGAGATTCAGAGGACCTCAGAGGAAGAACTATTGATGCTCATAATCCTTGAGGGGCCAAACAAAAGCATTTCAAAAGACTTGGGCCTTCATCAGTCAACAGCCAGGCAGAAAAGGGAGACAAATGGAAAAAACTCAGCACCACTGACACTCTTTCAATGAGTGGGTGATGCACAAAAGTCAAGGACATGATGAAGTCGTCTTAGGAAACAGCTAAGGAGCTGCATGCATCTTTTGCACTTTCTAATGTCTGCTTTTACGATCCACAATAAGGGAAAAAAATGAGCAAGAGTGGTGTTCATGGAAGGATACCACAGACAAAACCACCACTATCCAAAGTAACAAGCAAACAAACAAACAAACAAAAAAAAAACTATCTCGTGTTTACTAAAAACCAACTGGATGTTCTACAGTGCTACTGGAGCTGGAACAGTTGTTCTGTGGGAAGATGACACAAAAGTTGAGTGTTTTGACTAAAAGACACAAAGTTGTATTTAGAGGGAAAAGAAGGCTGCATACCGCAACCTCATCCTAACTGTGAAGCATTGTGCAGGGAGCATCATGTTTTGCGATGTTTTGCTGCCTCGGGATGTGGACGGCTTACACTCACTGAGGCATCAGTGGATTCCAGATTCATTCATTGAGGGTGATTGTTCGTGATTTGAAATTAAATCGAGGTAGGGGTCACACAGTGTGACGATGACCCTGAGCACAGAGGGATATCTACAGCAGAAGGGCTTAAACTGACAAAGATTTGCATTTTGGAAAGGCCAAGTCCCAGTAATAACCTTAAGCCCATTGATATACTGTGGCATCACCTGAAGCAATCTGTTCATGCAAGACATCCCCAAAAGTATCGCTGAACTGAGGCTGTCCCGTAAAGAGGACTGGTCCAAAACCTCTTAACAATTGTGGAGTTTCTAGCTCTTCCAAAATCTAAAGGTTCACAAACATTTTCCATTTAAGGCTGTCGATGCTTAACATGTCTTAAGTCATGACGTGGAAAAGTACAATTGTTTCTGTTATTTGCTTCTGCAGACTGTGTTTACCTATTATCAGACCTCGGATTGAAATCAGAGCACATTTTTAGAGCAATTACTGCAGAACCCCACATAACTCCCAAGAGATCACAAACTTTCTTTCACAGCTTTAGATGTGGAATAAGTTTGATTACTGGTACACAAGTAAAGCGCATTTTATTTGTTTTAGCTGTTTCGAGGGGGGTATTAGCTGATCCCCTTCTGCTGGAATTTGACATTTGCTTAATTTCCATGCAAATGTGGACATTAGCTCATTAAACACAATTCTGGGAATTTGAAAAGCCTTTCTTTTGCGGCTGAATTTATTCGTCTTTCTGGGTGCTGTTTTTCTTTTAGCCTTGTAAACTGAAGATAAATGACTAATACTTCCAGGCACTATAGGAGCTGGTTGGTTGGTCGCTTCTTGGAAATGCTTTTTTGCAGTGTGCAGTGCTTAAGGGAATTAACATAGCTGCTCTTTAGCCTGCCCAGAGCCCTGCATAAAAGAAATACAGTGTGTGCTTGTACATCAGGCTGTATGGGTAGAAGTCACACAGGCATGAGCCAGCTCCAGGCTGGTACAACGTACACCCACATACCAGAAAGTAGCCTGGTGATTTTCTTGCGTCTGAGTCAGTGTCTAAATGTAAATATTTTATTAAGGGATTCTCTTATTTACAACAACACCGTGCTACTACAACACTTTGGCGGTAACAGATGAATTTTCAAGTCAGTGCAGTTTCACCCATTTCAATCATTAATACCACGCTGCCCACCCTTCCATCACAGCACCTGTAAAAGGCTATAAATATATATATTTCAGCTAAAAATGGGTGACAGGCAATTAGCTCTTGTGTGATTCTGTCTAAAGCAGATCTACTGTGGTGAATTATGATGGTCTGAGAAGCTCTCTCCCCCAGTTCAATACAATTATAGCCTGTTCCTTGGCTGTGACTGACCGAGAGCACTGCCCTGAGCTCGGGTTTTGGCACTAATCCCTCTTGCCATTCATGTAATTGGGTTCTGTTTCAATCACTGTCTCCTGGTAATCATTCAATTACATCATCAACCAATCAGGCCCATTAGGCCGCACAAAAAACACAAACTTTAGAGCTCATGATATCATCTGATGCCTCTGTCAAGTTGTCTAATGGGAGGCCCTAGACTATTAATATATAGTTAAAGTGTGGACACACCTCAAAGAAGGTAGCTCATGTATTCTCTCTTCCAAATATAAAGGTTAGATGCTGTCCATGTCTCCTCCTCACATATCAAACAGGACTAAGTCTTTTTGAAGAAAAGTGTAAAATTAGTATTAGTATAAAATTTAGAAGCTACTCATTCATGTCCAAACTATTCTAACTACTGTTTATGTACGAGCTGTCAATAACTCCCTCGTACCCTCCATCTCTCTCTCTCTGCTGTTCTGAAAGAGTGCTTCATTTAACACACCACATGAAAAGGCAAGGAGCTGTGCACTGTCATGTGATGGCTGTTTCCCCAAGTTAACTGACGCAAATATGACGCCATACCCCACTGAATGGGCGCCTTTGAAACCCTGTGGTAGGCATGGGTCAGTCCATGGAGCAGTAAACTAAAATCAATTGCTTTCAAGGCCAGCAGGACTAGTAACACGACCTGGAAACTGCTATTTTTCTCCCCTCTATATGGTGCTACATAAGGGCTTTTCCCACTGGCTGCTAATATATATGAGCTTTACATGATGATTGCAGCTTGTGCAGATCAATGAGTATGCCTCTTGTAGATATTTAAGGGTTCCAGTTATTAAATCAGAGTTGTGGGTTTTTATTCCCTTGTGAATCAAATGCTATGCTGAATAAGATGCTATAAACATGTTTGTGTTTAGACTTAACTGCTGAATTAATAGTGTAAATAAATCAGTAGAAGGGGCTTAGTTATTTGTATACTATGGATAGTGATCGTGTGTTAACTGTAAACGCGGTCTCATAACCCCAGAGCTTATTAACAAAATGACACGAGGCCTTGAAAAAGTGAGGAGAAAAATCTCTGCCAGCAGAAACTGTATTCATATTTCATAAATTTGAATTTGTCATGCTCAAATTGAACCAGTAAATTAAAAAATGGATGTGTTGAATAAATAAATGAAAAATTTAATGTGTTAACATTATTGGAAATTGAAGGCAATGGCTTGAAAATGAATGTTATAATTATTGAATTTTACATTTGACTACAGTATATAGAGTTGTGAAGTGGGCAGGGTTATAATGGGTCACCATTATAAAAATGGGTGGCTTGGCCACCCGGGTGTAAAAACGCCATTCATTTGGGACACTATGGAATATAATACAGAACAAATTTCAATATATTTTGTGGCCTTAGCTGTATTAATACATCCTTAGCTGGCATCTTCGCCATAGGAGCGATTGCTGAGGCTCATGGGTAATGTTAAAACTGAAACATGTAGAAACAATGGACACAACTTTGCTATTCTTCTTCACATTTCTAATTCAAATTTAGCTTTCTTTACAGTTTTTAACTTTTCTTTTTTCTTTTTTTCTCTGAGACACACCTCCAAGCACAAGACACTTTTGTCAACTGGAAGGCTGCTAACAGTTGTAACCATCCCACTCTTCACTTAACCAACCACAAACCATCATGTGGTACTGCACTTATCCCCTAAACAAATAATTAAAAAACAAACAAACAAACAAAAAACAACAACAACAAAAACAAAAAAAAAAAAAAAAAACAAAAAAAAAACAAAAGAAATGCCCCAACCCTTTCTGGGGACTGAACTGATTAGCAGGCAGCTGCTCCGTCTCTGTATGAAAAGCCTGACTTAGTAAAGCATTGCTAATCATGCTCCAGCTACTAGCACAGGGCTGTAAGACAGGCTCAGTAAGTGTTTGCCAACTTGCTTACAGTTAATATTGTTTAAAAGATGTTTATTGCATCAGGACTGATGTAAATCCTCATGAATTAACATTTAGCAGTGGTCGTGTAGAGCGTTACTTATGTTTATATTATTATTCACTACAGCGAGGCATACAACACAGATTTTGTTTAAGAGGAACTCATGTACATAATCACATTTTTAAACATGTCTCTGCCCAGCAAGCTATAGGCTATAGCCATGCGACATTACCGAACATGTAGCTAACAGCTAGCTAGAACACATGCTCACGTTTTTAGACAGGAGGCAATTTCAGTTTGGTTTGCCAGTGTCAATGTAATGTTTATTAGCGAAAAAGAAAAAAAAACCTGACAAGATTTGCAACTCCTCCACTAAGTAGGGAGAATAAGTCTCAGCCATTGGTTAACGGGATGAGCAAGGTGCAACAGGGTTTGTAATGGGTTAAATGACAAGGGGGGCGGGGCGAATGCAGCCGCCATCCAGGTGACACTCAGGCAGAGTCCCTTGTGCTTGGTGGAGAGTCTCAAGAAGCTCAACATGAATCAAAAGAGAATTTAAAAAAAAAGTGTCTGACAAAAGATAATGCATTCTATATGGAATTTTAAAAAAAGGAAATTAAGCGAATCCATCATGCTTGCTTTTGAGAAAATGAAAAATACAACACAGGAATAACTCTGACTTCACACATAGAACCGAAACCCTTAAAACAAATGCCATCTTATATACTTGGCTCATACATCAATGTGCTCACTTCATAGCTTGCAAAGTAGAATATATTCACATGTAATGGAATTTACATTTACAGTACAATTTTCACATTGCACACAGGTCCACAGGGAATCTCAGCTTTTTTTCAGACATAGATCTGCATTCAGCCATCATGGTTTCAGCTTGAGACACGCTTCGCCATGATTTCAGGTTATATTTTCTTTGCGGTTTACTTGTGTGACATCACAAATTCACTCTGACCCCCGGGGAAATGTCAAGGTGCCACTGTGAGTTATAGAAAAAGGTTAAGGGGGATTATCCAGGTGGTCCATATCCCTTGGGATCAGAGGACAGCTGGGATAGTGTGTCCTGTGCTTTCCATGAACTCGAGTGAAGGACGCAAACACAGAAGAAATGATCAACCGCCTTTGTGATTGTACAGTAAGAAACCAAGCAGCATCGGTTCAAAGTAGTGAGACTTTGTCTGGCATGGCTCTAGCCGATGTATGATTACAATCTTGTGATTAAATTTTTGAAGCTCACTTAAATAGGAAATGGAGTTGTATCTTGCAGTGATATCGCTGAACTGTACCCTTTATATAATATTAAACAGTCTGGTTTTGAATGATGAAGTGATTTCATGTGGCTGTATCAAAGCTGATTGTGGTGGCCTACTGTACATGGCATTTCCTGTGCAGATAAAAGCACAGGGGCCGTCATATCTATTTACAGATAATGTATATGGTGGCAACTGCTTTGGATCAAGTAAGGAGGAGAGAGGACTCAGTTGCTGTCCATGCAGCCGTAAGAAGGGGTATTTAATCTATACAAGTGCCACTGTATTTATTCTACAAGCTTTTGGACAGCTTTTGTAAATGAACATCCAGTCCTGTCTCTGAGGCCAGATATTATTCTATTAAATAAAAGTCATTTGACTACTACAGCTTGTGTCCAATAAATCATTCTTCCACTGTCAATCAAAACAGCTCCACTTTGGTGACACCAGATTCGAGTTTTTGTTTTTGTCTTTTGGATGCTTGTCACAAACAATCTGAACTCTCTAAGAAGGCATTCCCAGGCATTTCAAACAGACAGACAGACGAGATGAACTACTGCAGCAGACAAAATCAAAAACAAAAATTACACACATTGTTGCTGTGTCACAACCTGTAATTATTTGCTTAGTTTTATCCTTGATTAGAGCGTAAAAAGATGTTGACCCAGAATAACTTCTGTCAGTGTCAACTTACAGTCACTGTTTGTCTCCCTCTGTTGGCTGACTCACCCGTCATGTGACAAATTAAAGCATTTTCTAGTCACAGGAAAACAGAAATGACATTCCAGTGTAACTAGAACCATAATTGTAGCATACCTCCCTAATTCTAAGGTTGTGTCTAACAAACCCATGATCATGAACCTTTGCATACATGTGCCTGTTGCTTGAGGAAAAGAAGACACCACTGCTTTTTCATAAATCCTTTAATATATGAAAGAGGCATATTTTAACACAATATACAGTGT
Organism: Neoniphon sammara; assembly: GCA_900302535.1. Taxonomy (NCBI): domain Eukaryota; kingdom Metazoa; phylum Chordata; class Actinopteri; order Holocentriformes; family Holocentridae; genus Neoniphon; species Neoniphon sammara. The sequence goes on along the minus strand of OMKZ01001803.1, from coordinate 8,209 downwards.
AACAGACCATGTCCCACAGTTATCTTACTCATTTTCAACATTTCTTCACAAAACTACCCTTCAAAATTGGCAGGTCTAAATTAAAACAGAAGAATAGATGGATGGTACGGCGTTGTGTCTTACATTTCGCTGCAATTAAGAAACTACTGAGAATTGAAAAGAGTAAAACTTGGTACTGCTCTAATTTTACACAGGGATGTTTAGAGTGGTTCCTGAATGGGTAACATATTGATAAAGCACTGTATCCATATCCTTTGTCAGCAATGCTGTTAATTCACTGTCAGTGGTCTGAAATGTAAACCCCATCAGCTAATAACAGAAAAAAAAAAAGTTCTTTGTTCCAATCAGATCAGGCTTGTGACTCAATCAACAAGCATCATGACCTGCTATGGAAATAATGGTAAAATCCATTGTAGTGTTTTTGTTCACACACAAGTCAGTTATAGTGATTTCTCTGTGGCTTACACCAGCTCTGATGTGAACAATGTCTGCACACGATGAGGTAGACTCGGGAATGTCTTACGCACTGCTCGACTTTATGGGTAATGTAAACACAAATGCCTTAAATTTGTAACACATTTCAAGACTTGAGCTGAAATGGCATTTTCATAACACACAATAGATTATCAATGTCATTAACACGGGCCACTCTTGATTATATGAAAAATAAAATAAAAAAAAGTTCAGTCAACCTGTATGAAGCATCAGCATCAGACACACATCATTCTTGAATGCATATGTTAAGAATCACAATAGATGGTGGAGGTGTTGCGTCTATAGTTGATTCCCAAAACCCCTTAGGCAGGCTTAACATGGTGCAACTGAAATGCATCTTCAGTTCCATGCAAGTTGGAGTTCCAGGTGAACCATCCAATGAAAACTATAATTTGGTTTGCATCATCTTTTGGAATGTTCCATATGGGTTTGTTGACATGGCAACAGTAAAAGTTTCATTTGCAATCTACAACTAATTGCATGGAAGTTGCATTGTGTGAAGCTAGCCTTAGGACAAAAATGATATGTTTATAGTTGCTGGGGAAAAAAAGAAAATAATAAAATCAGGACATTGTTTAACTGCTTGTTTCTGATGATTAAATAAGCTTTGTTATGGCATAGAAACTTACAAGTAGCCCTGCACACACACACACACCTGGCAGAGAAAGAGGAAACAACACAAAATGGAATGCTTATCTGCTTTTCATGCTCTCAAAAAAAAAAAAAAATAATAATAATAAATTTATGTAAAACCACAATAATTATATCCAACAGACATTGCTTTATTCACATTCCTAAATTTCACATCTGCTGTGCATTGTGCTGCATAAGGGTAGGAAGAATTATTAAGTAAGGATGGAGGAATAGGTCCATAATGATGCAGACTTATACATTCATGATATGCATAAGGCTCCTCCTTCGGAATGATTTAACTGCCCACAGGGAAAGGAGAGAAATTAAGGGGGCATTTCATGTAGAAAGGCCATTATGATAAAGGACAAAACATAATTAGCAACCTGGTCTCTTGCCCCTTTCCCCTACATAAAATGAATATAAAACCAAATTTACCAAAAGGTGTAAAAACAAACATCCCATTCTATTAAGTAGCCTTTGTAGAGTCTGCATATTCAAGTCCTGTCTCACTCCTCGCGCTCAAAACATTTTTGTCCTTATTACCAAGGTGACTGTCTGGATATTCTGATATCCAGACATCCAGAAAAGACAGTCGCTGCACAGTGAGCCGGAGTGCTTTTTGTTTAAGACCCAGGCTCTGTACTGCAGCAGTAACTTTACACAACACAGACATCCCTGGCCTCCATCTGCCTTCGGCTAGATCCTCATAACCACTTAAAAGGCAGTCCTCCATTTTATCATGCACAACACAAAATCATCTTCCATGCATAAGCAGAAATTCATGGGGGGTGGAGGGATGGTTGAAACCCTGAGCAAACTCTTCCACTTAAGGGCAGTTTGTAAGGAATAAAAAAACAAAACACGCTACAAATATTTGTTGAACTAATCGATCATAAATTCTTACAAACAACTTTTAAAAGATTACATAACAACTAAAAAAGGGGCAATAATAACACTGGTTTCATCCCAATCTTGCATAATTGGGTGGGACAGATTGATTTCAAATAGTGACTAAAACCAAAAAGCCCCACACAAATTCAGAATATCGGGATGAAAAATAAACAATCACATCAGTTGTCTTCATATTTATTCTCTCATTTGACCCAGAACATACTGATACTGAACAGCTGGCTAATATTGCGTAAGGACTTAGAAGTGCTTTGTGTTTCATTATTTTAAATTTTCCATTTCGTTTCAATAAAACATGTGAGGGGGGATTTGCTCTTAGTCACTAATCACACTTAATGTACTTCTATGAGAACTTATTTACTTCAAATGAGAGAATTCATTACTGCTCCATCACTCTGTTGCAAATGTGTTGGATTGTGCTGCAGGTGTTGCATGCAATGGATGTATTCTACTTATGCAGTCATAATGCATGCCTAAATTAAAATGAATGTTTTGTTATGTTTTTTTTTTTTTTGGTTGTTTTTTTTTTCATTTTTTAAAAAGGCTCGCTGTAAAGATTTTGTGATACAAACTGAAAGGAAAATATATGCTGCTATTCTGCATATGATAAACACGGCTCATTGGTCGCCTCTTAATATGTTTGAGCCATGGGATCCTTGTATAAAACACATTTTGCAAGAACATAAATGTGCCGTGGATTAAGTGTGACGCTCACATCGGAAGCCGTCAAAGTGACAAGCTTGGAAACGCCTGCAAATGAGATGAGGTTTTGAAGTTGGAGTGGGCGAGCCACGGCAACATGTGACATGTGTAGCAGGTGATCATCAGAGGCTATTATCAGCTACACGTCTTTGTGCAAGACGGGCTACAATAGTGGCCAGGAAGTCGAACCTGCATATTTTATCAGAACAGCCGCCCCCACACACAAAGCACAGGTAAAAAGGACTGACAGTTAGGCACACCAGAGAGATCCAGATGGATGATGTGGAAGCAGTACAGAAATATCCATGAGACTAACACTCAAACCTAAAACAGATACACTCGATTGTGATATGCTGTTCCCTTGTTCGCATTACAATTCTAAACTTGTTTTTTTTTTCTGCCGAGTGCATGGACCGCAGGTGTGTGATCCTGTGTGTATAATGCTACAACCAGGAACAACTTCAGAGGTTTAATGCAGAAGTGATGTAAAAATGCTCAAACTGACCCAGTCACTCCATCTGGTTGAACTACAAGCGTCATTCTGAGTGGGTCTGATCAAAAAGAATAAAAAACAAAAACAAATATCAAAACGGGGCAAGGGCTACAGTTCTTCCCCTGATTCAAAGTAAATGAGCACCTAATAACGAGTGTAGTGTTTTTGACAACAAAGGGGAAAAATATGCTGGGGAGCAGAGTGTAAACTTTGTGTTTGACAAAGAACAAATGAGCAGAGAGATGCCCGGGCTGCTTTTGTGAACGGTAACAAAAACTATATGGCATATATTTCTCATAAGCCATGATGTGAGCACTGTTAGCTTGGTGACTGTACTAAATAATTAATCTAGTCAAAGGTAAAGCAGCATTCATGTTACATTGAGATTGTTGCTAATATGATAATAAAAGGTAACAGCATGTATTTACTATTCTATCTAAAACCAGTCCAAATTAAACAGAAACTTTCAGACACAACACTGGAATAAAGATAAAAGCATCACTGAGACATTTTCAATCTTGTCAGTTATTTCATTCGAACTGGAACTTCCCAAATAACAGGGCACAGGATTTAAATTCACATTTAGGTTAACTGAGAAATGCTTTGTTAGCGTTGTTGGCATTCCTAATGGAAACCGAAGAGCAGCAGCAACACAAACAAAGCGTTCGCACTTAGCTTGTGGCTAGCTGACATTATTAGGTATCCATTATGACTGTAGGCAAAATAAACAATAACAAGCCATTTCTCAGTTAACTGAAGATTCAGAGGTTAGGCAGGTGCCCAGCACAGTGAAATAATGGACCAAAATTAAAAATGTCTCTGTATATCCACATAGGGACAGGGGAAAAAAAGGATAAAGTTTTTAACAACTGGCTTTTTCTCTTATTTGGACATAGAGCGGACAAAATAAAAGCATAAAACCATACTTAGTAACACAGATCAAGAGAGAAGGCCCCAAACCAGCAATCCCATGTGCTTCAGGGATGCTCACAGATATACAATCTCCGCCATCAAACCCTTTTCCCTGTATAGTGAGGACCTATTATCTTAATCAGGCCATTCCAGAAAATATAATAACCTTCAGTAAGACAGCAGACAGCACAGTCACCACAGGGCAAGAAGGGCGTCTTTCGAGCATTTCGCAGTCTTTATCTTCATCAGTTTGTCTATTCATATTTAATAGACATGGGGGAAATAGATATACTTTGAATGGGTGGCAGACAACAGGCTGTTCAGTAACATACATTGTTGGCCAGAACCTGAGGTACTTTGGAGCAGGGTGCAGAAATTCCACATCAAGAATAGAAAAGAAAAGAAAAAAAATCACTGAAAATTAATGGCACTTTTTACATTTTGAGATGGAATTTCAATATTTTTTTCTCCAGAAATTATTATAAGTCACCCACTTGACCAGCCAGTGTTCAGTCTTTTGTAGTGGTCCTAAATGGATACCATGGAGAAAACAACGCGCATGGAAATCCATGTGTTAATTTGCCAGTCATCCATTCTCTGCAGCAGGAAGTGGGGGTAAATGGAAGGGCTGTAAAAAGACCTTAAAGGCTTTTTTAAAGAGATGTTCAGAACCTTGCTGAGTGGACTGAGGCTGTGTGACGATGTGATGTGTGACCTGTAGAAGAGGATTTAACCTCTTCTATGCCTCTGTTTTTCATTTTCTTTCTTACTTTCATCCATAGTTTCCACTCTCCCAGTTGACAGGAGTCCTTGTGCAACAGCATTACCATAAATACACTCCTCCAAAGACCAAAATCAGAGAAAAACAGAGAGAAGAATCCAACTCTGAAGTAGACAGACAGCCCCCTGTGTATCTGGGTAAATTCCCAGATGAGTGGTAAACAAAGTAGCTGTGTTGACTGTTTGGTTTGAGTGGGATTTTTTTTTCCTCCCTGCAAGTGTCACTGATAAACAAGAAAGTAAACTCTCTGTATGTGTATCTGCATGCGTATGTGCAGGTATGCAAGTGTGTGTATGTGCGTGTGCATATGTTGCTCAGCTCAGCGGCAAAGTAGACCGAGGTTTGTGTTCTCAGTTCTCAGTCTTTAAGTTGGATGGGAGTTATTGTTGTAGTGTGCTGGCTTGTCCTGCGGAGGGTCTGAGGGGAGGAGCTCCCACCAGCCACCTCTCCTGTGACAGCAGGCGTCACCAGTTGGCTTTGACAGCTTTGACATCACTCACCAGGTTCTGAGCAAGGCAGATCCCAAAAATCTACACAGGAAGCCACAGAGGACATTAACTCAAGTGATATTCCCAGAAAACGACATCATGACTA
>OMKZ01001800.1:5898-39727 GCA_900302535.1 Neoniphon sammara | reverse complement strand
TGCATCTAAGGATGATTTAGCATCAAAATGAGCCCATTAAACATAGAACAACAAGGAAGGGGGGGGGGCATTGTCTCTTTTTTTTAAATTTTCTTTGATACATTAATCAGGAAGATAACTGATGCAGAGGTTGAGTAGAGGCGGGATAAGTTCCACTCACCGTCTGTTCTCACGGCTGTTGCTGAACAGTTTGATCATGTCAGAGAGAAAGAGCCGGCGAACCTCCATCAGCTCTGTGCTAGCAGTGGAGTTCTTCAATAGGGTGGCTACCACCTTGAGAATCACTGATATCACAAGTGCAAACACACACACACACACACACACACACACACACATACATACAAACACAGAAACATCAGTATCACCACACAGCCTGGTATGATAGAAAGTGTAACACTCCATATGTCATGTATCAACAAGCTTACTTGGGTTCTGAATCTTGACTGTGGAGTCAGGCTCAGGATGGGGTTTGTGAACTACCTGTGTGCACACCTGCTCTGTGAGAATCTGGTGCAGAGAGAGGCGAGAAGAAGAAGAGGAAGAGCCAATCACACATTCTGTATACAGAGACCGATGGTGTGATAATGCTGTGGCATTTGTAAGGCTAATGTTTTGTTACCTCGTACAGAGTGTTGTAGGTCGTCACCGTCACAGTGTTGGTGTGCAGCATGAGCCTCTCGCCCAGGAGAGTGAAGAGGCTGTGTGTGTGCATGATCTCAACCTTTCTCCTGTGGATAAACACACACACAAGCATAATGGCAAAGTGGGCTTGTTTAGAGCTCCCTAAGCCACTGAAAGGATCAGTGAGAGCCGTCAGCTCGCCTCCCTGGGCTTCCGCACAGGGAGCTGGGCTCAGGAGACAAGTGTCAGGGACTGCCAGCTGTCATAAATTGAGGAAATTTCCTTGAAAGTGTGTAGGATAACGAAGTTGCCCTGTCACTAGGAATGGCTGCAACATACAGCAGAGGCATAACACAGGTGAATGGGTTTAACAGTGACAAACTACTTCTGCAAACAGCATAAGGACTGCTGTCACAATGCTACGCCAAAGCAGCTCCACTCCACTGCCACTGCCTCAAGGCGAGTTGGGACTTTCCTAACAAGTTGACAATTTTTGTATTTTGCCTAGGCTGGCAAATTGGACACTTAGGGGGAGAGTGGAGTTTCTCTCTAAAAGATATAAATATGGAAATGGGTGAGGAAAGGGCAGAGTGATGATTCAGAACCAACTGAGGTGAAGTTCATACAAGCCTGCTCCACTAGTGAGGGGGCTTAGTCTAACTCTGGACAAATGTGCTTTCTTTTTAAGGTAGCTTAAATCACCAGCCAAGACAAATATCAAAATGAAGGCATATCACTTTAAATATGAAAAATGTAATTATATCATTTGGTGAGAAAAGGTGAGATACAGGAAAGACTGAATATCCCTGCTGAGAAAGAGAGATAAAGAGATAGCATCAAAGGGAGGAAATTTACAGGGGCAACAATCGACTTTCTCTTTGACAGTCCATTAATCAAAGACAAAGCTTAGTATGTCATATCTCTTGCGTCAACTTCTCATATTCTTTGACTTCATGATTATGGTTTGGATTAAGGCAAATAAGGCCAGAGTTTGTACTAGCAATGTTGAATGTTTAGGCCAGGTTCATGTCATTAGTCTTGCCTTAACTCTCTTCCGCCTCTTCCAGTTCTTCCATTCTACAATGCTCCAAAAAAAAAAAAAAAATAGACAAGTACAACCAATCTTATAGATCATATTTTATTGACTATTTGACTTATCAGTCCAGATGGTACTAACAATACCTAAAATTATGGAATTGATAATATGTGGTGTCACAAATTCAATTATCAAAAATGAATAACCTTAACAAAGAATAGCAGAACCTTTGTTTAATTCTTCATGAGCTACACTAGAGATCATACTAAAGTAGGGTGGTGTTTTAATATTTAAGAAAGCTCTTAAAGTGAGGGGTGAAGGGGGCCTTTCTTAAAACACATGGGTCCCTTGAGGATGCAGGCCTTTCATTTGTGCTCAAGGCAGTCTAGCATGGAGTGGCTGGGCTTGCGTCTGCCCTTTCCCCATATTCAGCAACGACTGGTACCATCACAACACCTGATGCCCCACCACTTACTGCACAACCCATGCTCCTTCTCTTTCTCCAGCCATCCCTTCATCTTATATTTCAGGCTCTACACCCAACGGCTTCCCTCCTCTCTCTCTGCTGTGCAGCATATAAAATCTATCCCGACATCCTGCTAGGTAGTTTATTAATTTATTTCACTCTGTGGGACAGTGACTTGGACCTCTTCCACCCCTCTCTTATCTGAAGTAATGGTTATAGGGCATACTGCCAGGAATTCAGGTGTTCTACAAAGAACTGCACCCTAATTTGCAAGACTGGCATCCAGTCAAGAGTCGCAGGCTCCTCTAATTGTACACATTTTCAAAGAAGTAACAGATGAATCACCTCTCTGAATGTAAGACTTGATTCATGATTTTCGGTTACTAGCCCTATAGCCTGTAATACTTTCCTCATCCTGCTACTCATTGCAGGGACATGAAAACGTTTCAAATGGCAAGAAAACATAAAGAACAAAATTATGAACATTTTTTCAGAACATCTGAGGATTCATCAATCTTGCGACAGGTCAGTTTTGAAAAGCAATTAATTAGAGTGTGTAGCTACAATCTACTTCACAGTCGGTAACTTACTTGTGGCCTAAATGCTTTAGGAAGTACCCAAGGACTTTGAGGGATTGTACTCGAATGCTTTCACTCTTAGAGGCCAAGAGCTTGTAGATTACCCTGCAATAGATACAAACAGCAAAAGCTGACAATGGCATGCTATTCTGACAAATTGAAGTTTAGCCCTGTTGATGAAAAGGCCCGGCACTGGTTAGCTGACAGCCTCTTACCATCAGAATGAATTTACATAAGTGTTAAGTGGATGTCCTAATGAAAACAGCGCTCTTTCTACTAAGAATATCCTCAGAACTCACAAGTAGAATTGGTAGCTGATGTGCATTTATATTTCATAGGATCACATAGGCTATGTTTGATCATCCGTGTCATACTATGAGATGAATATGTTAATATTGTTACTTTTCTGTGCAGATTTTTTCTTACTGAACATATGAATTATTCATGCATGTATCATGTGGGCACACAGTAACAGCACAAGAATTAGGCTTATGTGAAATCACCTCTTTATTTTGTGCCAGAACAGCAAAAGGATTGTATTTTCCCCCGAGGGTCTTACCGTATTCCATTTTTCTGGTCGAAAGCAGGGATCATGGAGGCTGGGTGCTCAGACATGAGGGCCACCAGCAGCTGCAAAACATCATGCAGATTTTCATCCTGCGGGCAAACCAGGAGAGAGAGAGGCAGTGGGTTAGAGTGAAACAAAGACGGAGAGAATTAGGATTTTTCTTTTGTACTTTGCTTCAGAATTTGTAAATGCAACTGCAGCAGGGACAGAACAATAGAGGTATTTGTCTCATACTCAGAGGCTGCAAACACATCTGCAACAGCAGGCACGCCTCTGGGCCCTAGGTATGCTTTACAACAGTGAAACATCGCCAGCTACCCATTGAAACACACAAAATACAATGGTAATTCAAAAGACTCATTCAGCTGGCTGGTTCCTTAAGATACCTCCTTTGAAACAGCAACTCCAAAGACTAAATGTGACCTTGAGTCCTGTAGCGCACCAAAGCGACAGAAAGTGAAGTAATACAGTATGTGAATTCACCTGGAACAGAGACAAACCCACCTCATGCATTGTTAACAAATAGTTGAGGATGCTCTGAAGCTCATCCTCCTTCACACCTCGGTCCTGAAAGAATAACAAAGTAGAGAGACAGAGAGATATAAATAACATCCTGCAAAAGGGGAACGGACTGGAGAAGGGTCATCATACTGCCTGCCAATATTATGACCAAGAGAATCACACTGTAAGCAGTGTTTGCCAATGCTGTCTTACACTGTATGTGGGCTTTTTTTTTTTCATTTTGGTAAAGCTCAAAAGGTGGCGCTTTGTGAGAAATCACTGGCAGGAGAACATTTAGTGTTTTGGCCTCCAGCTTGTCCACTTTTATTGTTGTCTTTAGATGGAACTTGCAGTTGAAACACCTCTGATGAGAGCATTGATTCCCCGATATTGATTGCAGAAAAACAGACTGAATAGCTAAATAATTACTGTTTTCCTAAGAAGACCATCTGGGTGATGACTCCGAGCTTATTTTCTGTCCAGTGTTAAAATACCACTTATTTCTGCCTTGCCCTGAAGAGCCTGGCAGGATAATTATCTGCAGAGACAGGGCATGTTGGGATGTGAGCAGCAACACAGATATTTAAACTGCGCCGTACAATATAACATGAATAAGCCTGAACTAGTGTGTAGATGCCATGTTAATGAATGCCATGTTTCCAGGCCAATACCAACACCATACACGAAATACTCTGATATCTCTCCCATGCACACACCTTTGTTTTGGAGGAAATACAGCAATAAAATGATCAAGAAGCAGATCAACAGAAACACCACTCTCTCCTTCAGGGGCCTTTCTGAAGGATAGTACAGGGAGGGTTGACTATGCCAGCATTTTCCTTGTGCACCTCAAAATGAAGGAGCGTTGGGAGTTGTGAGGCATGGAGACAGGTGGGAAATACCTTCAGGATGAGCTGCTTGAGGAAGAGAAGCATAAACGCCCGCAGAGAAATTATCTCTTTTTGGGTAGGCCGTGGTCCATCTGTGGTGAGAGTGAGAAAGAGAGAGAGGAAGACAAAGTGTTGGAGCCAAATGAGAGGTTGTCTTGTTGTTTGCATATTTTTCATTCTTCCATTTTGTCTATACTCTAAAGCTTTCGGGTAATTTTGTTCATGGTTTATTTTCATGATATTTCACTTGCACTACCCATCCTGCCACGTAATGCCAGTAATGCAAGTAATGTAATTATTTTGTGTGTTTTTTTCACATTTCAGAAAAAAAATGACAGTCTTACATTATTGCATGTTTATTTAATGAATATAAAATTTTTAGCTAAAAGTCCTGCATCGATTTGTAAACTAAAATTGCGGTTTACAAACTGTAATTGAACTGAATCGTTCCCAAAAGAAAAACTGTTCTTAAATTGTATCACCAGGTAGTGAATTGTGAATCTTATTCAATCTCTGTTAAGCCAAAAATTCACAACCCTACTGAATAAATATCTTCAGCTTCATTCATACTATCATTGGCTTCACCTGGATTTACTGGATTTAGCTTTGATGTGTGTTTCAAAAGCTTCACCTGGTTTTGCCAACAGTTTAGACAAGCACTGTTGGCATGATTATAACAGCACATAAAATAATCCTTCATTTAGTAAACACACAGAGGAAACAACTTGTATCAATATTAATTACAGTATATTTTATTTATAAAGCACATTTCAAGCCCAGGAAAGTAATTCAGGGCATTCAGCCCAAATCAGTTCATCACTCAAGCCACATGCAAGGTCAGTGTGCAGTGCAGGTAGCCCTGGCCACAGCACAGTGCCCAGGCAGCAGCCCAACATCACCATGGTCACACCTGCCCATCATGCTGGCCAATATCTCATTAAAATTACCCAGAATGCCTCTGCCAACTCAAGGTCACTTTGGCACTTTGAAGTTAACTTCACACAGCAATCCATCCTTGTCACAAACCTCATCTGACAGGCCAAACACTGTCAGCAGGTATACATATGCTGTGCAAATAAAGACGAATGACAAAATATGGCACATTACAGAGGGCATTGATTAGCTGTCATATCACAGATATGCAGCTGTGTCTGTGTGGTAGACACAAGAATTATTCTGACACCATCAGATCCTATTCGATATGCAGGGCTCCCTTGTTGTTTTTAACCAAAAAGGGTTTGGACGCACACTGAGTAAACCCACTAATGGGCTGCAGCCACAGACAGATCAATATGACACACAGCTATTCAGTCAGGCCCTTCAAAAAATACCGAATATGCCACACATTACCAATTGTAACAGTACAAACAAGAGTGCCCTGAGGACTAGCAGTACTTTCAATGCAGAACGGAGACTCCATTTTAATGGTGCAACCTGGCAGGGGTGTCATATTTTCATTCACTCGTTTTATCCTGCAGGGGAAGGTCTGCACACACTGACAAACTCTGTTGCATTTCCCCAGGTATTAGATGCCAGTAACTGGGCCAAATACAATGGCACTGGCCTCTCTGGGGATTTCGCCATTGTGCTGAATGTCTTTCTTCTCTACTCTTCACTGATAAACTCCAACCCTTTGCTTGACTGGACACATGTTCATCTGAAATGGGGGACAGCGCCGTAATGACAGATACAACGTTAGCAGACACCTGACCATCCTGCTGCTCCAGCAGCCAATCAGTGTAATCAAAGCTGAGGCTCCCTGATGTTGCAGGAGGATGCTAAGTGCCGCTGCAGCCGACACTGATTAATAGACTGAGAGAGGAAAACCCAGTGCAGGGACAGAGCCCGACATGGAAGGGATGATAAGAGCATCATTACCACAGCCACTGCATCCAAGTTATTCACAACCAATTATGCTCAGCAGCTCTGCTCAGCTCTTGTTTCTCATTCACAGATTGCTTTACTTCCTAGATCCCACAGGGAGAGGGAGAAAGAGTTTATTGAAAAATGATTTATGTCCATGGGATTAATGCAGGAATCATATTTCAAGTTATGATTGTTGGTAATAAAACCACGGCATGCACAATAGCGCACTTCCTGTACGCTTGTGAAAACTGGCCCATTAAACTGAAATTGATGAGAATGATTTCATTTTCACTCACTAAATGATTTTAGATAACAAAAATTACATTTTCAGCTGACATCTTCGTGATCAACAAGTATTTTTATCACAGTGACGGAAAACAGGTTCTCAGTCATTTTGACAATTTTTAAATGTTTTTAACAACACTTAACAAACCTGATCCGTTCTAGCCTGGAGGGTGGCAAATTTGAATTAGACACAATCACTTCACATATCATGAGACAGACCCAGGACAAGCATGCTGGGAAATACAAGGCATTACAAGTGAATGAGCAATGTTTCTCTGTTTCAACAGCTATTTTATTGTGCCACTTAGCCTTCATGAAACAAGTGAAGTTCCCAGGTTGGAATGTGTAAATCTGAAGGCGTACTAAAAGGAGCATGCATGCTCAGGAAATCCTTCCCTGGCTGCAATCAAGAATTTATGTCTTACATGAGGTTAATTCAGCACAATGAGGGTGCGCCTAAAAATCAATTCAAAGCACTTCTCTGTCTCTGTCTCCAGGAGCCAGCTGAAAGTGACCGTGGCGACTGCCTAAACAGCTGTGCTTCCCATCTCATTACTCATTATTTGGTCAAACAAAAGGTAACGCAGGGAGAGGGAGGGAGGGGGAGAGAGAGAGAGAGAGAGATTATGTGTTGGCTTGTGGGTACATGTCAGGGACTGAGAGAAGTTGAGCAATAGGCATCTGTGCATGAGTGGAGTGCCGGCAGTGATTCTGTGTATAAGCGAATGATACATGGCCTTAATTTGATGGCACTCTCTATTAGGACCTGTGAAAAAAAATTGAGGAGGCACTTCCAGAAACAGAGTGACTAGCTGGAGGAGCTCCGTTTTAAACGTCCTCTCTGTGTTCCTATAATTGAACACTTCATTATCTGCTTGGCTCTCTCTTTCTTTGTCTGTCGCTTTGTTTGGCTATTTCTCACCGTGGAAGGACAGAGAGAAAAACTGACCTGCCAAATCAAGCACAGATCAATGGAAACAGAAACCACTCTGAAAATTACCTACAGCAGGAAAATGATCCATTTCAAGATATGTTTTCACTAGCAACTCTCCACTATTTTCTCAGCCCATTAAAATCTCCTTGGGATTCCAGGACAATCAACAACATGTTTACACTTGTGTTTCAGAGGACTACAGTTAGAGAAGATTTAAACAGAAAGCTTTTCAGAGGCAGCTGTCTCACAAATATGGATTGTAGTACAATAAATCACTGTTAATGAAGTAATTGTTGGTGCGTGTGTGTTTGTGTGTGTGTGTGTGTGTGTGTCTCAGCAGCCCAACATTCCATTAGATCTCTGCATCACAGCCTTGCAACAACCGCTGCATCTGTTCTGTCGAGCAACAGTTCTCCAACATTTCCCAAAGCGACCCACATTTTTTAAATGTGTATATCTTTGCCATCTAAAAAAGTCTTATGTTTCAGATTGCTTACCCACAAGCACACACAGTTCCACCCCAGGGAGTGGGGAAGGCACCGAGTAAGGTAACAAAAAGAAATTGGAGTCTGTTTCTCCAGAATAATTTGGGGACCCATTTTAATGTTGACATGACTCACCATTGGGCCCTGATAGAAACATAGTGAATTATGATGTATCTGTATTAGGGAAGTCACAATACCAGAATTTTAGTAGTTGATACCACTTCCAGTGAAATTCCACAATTCTCTTAATCTGATTCGATACTATGGCAAAATCATTAATCCCATTCAGCACACACTGCTTTATTTAAAAACTCTGTATAAACAGTGACAAGCAAACAGAAGCCATTTGTGTTTCATGCCTTCAAACATAAAGGCTACATTAGAATAAGAAAAAGAGTTACAAGTGCGAAATTGGCTTGTAACCTGAGTTTGTGCAGTTTGTTTCCCTGTTAGTTATTGTTACCATAGTTACAGCTTGCCTGTTTACCCTGATTACACGTGTGGGCACCTTTTAAATGATCATCAAAAGGCATCGTTTTATATAGGCTACAGGTAGATTGCTTTAACACACACAAACTTCACGCATTGTCATCAGCAGTTCTCAGTCTATCAGGCTACAGTTGCACTCCTGTGTTTAAAACTAACAGCACCTACAGTTGCCTACAGTTACCTAGAGTTGAACCTGACGCGACCCGAACATCATTTCTAAATTTTTGTCCGAAACCTACCCTCTACATGACTGCAAATTTAAGCGCTTAAGTCTTTAAACTCTGCATTTAAACATAGTATTTAAATAGTTAGAATAAGAACACTAAATTACAGAGTGAGGGATCAAGTTGTGTCAATAGTACTGATATTGTAAAAATTCAATGAACCACTGCTGACAGTTGTTGCATCCGCATTTTTCCAGTTATGATGACTGTGACTGTATAGTGTGCACACAATGCAGGGATCATAGTGTGTATATACACTGTAGTAAACACACTGTCTGAGCTTCATTTGTTCACTGAAGGTAGTTTTGTTGGATCCCATGCGGTAAAAATACGACTCTAGACTGCTACAGTGACTTTGACTGCCCCACTTCACTTAGGATTTTATTACTATTATTATACTGCAGACCTCCCCAACACACAAGACACCACACAAAACCAACAAACAATATCTTTCTGTGATCATGTCCGTCAGCGCATGTTGACATCTTTCACTTTGAACAAATCATATGGCTTCTTGTTCCTCACAACATTTCCAGCATAAAACAGCACTATACTACAGAGGCTACACAGAGGCAGATTTTCTCAAACATGTGATTTATACAACAGAATCTATTATTCAACAGTCATAACAGCAAGAAAATATGCCTAGAGTGCCCAAGGCCTAAGACAAGATAGAAATAAAGTCATGGGAAAAGTTCCTGTGATGTCCAAGCTAAAAATAGCCCACCGTCCTAGAACATGAGCTCTAGATAGGTTTGAGCTTTCATCACTTATTAAGTCTTGTAAAGTTCCCTCGCACAGTGTAAGAAGGGATAAGGGACAGATTAAAATGAGGGGAAGCGACAGGGCTGTGGAAAGACTTAACTTACAGATACGTGTGCCAGTGTTATCGTTGTTAACCTCTGTCATTACATACAGTGACCTCTCTAAAGTCAATCTGGAGCCACAACAGATCAGAAGAAGCGCTTTGATGTGGTGTATAGGCTAAAATGTTTGCTGTGCAGAAGCAGCTCTGGCACAGGCTCTGACTTTGTTTCTGTCCCACAATATATATAAAAACTGCTTGCAATGTTCACTGTCTTTCTTTGATAGACATAATTAGTGATGTAAATAATGATGATGAAGGGGAAGTTATTACATGAACAGGCAATAATGCGAATGTTTTAATAGATGGTTATACGGTATGGTATAAGTGCTAAACCATTTTAATCTGAACACAAGCTTTAACTTTCTGTAAATAGATTTCATCAGGACTTGGTGCAGCACAAACTGATCCCTCAGTGCCCATATAAAACAGCCCCTAAACCAAGACATAGATTGCTTCAAAAAAGAGGAATGGAGCGCAAAAAGGAAACGACAGTTCAAGGACACTTTCACTTCCAGCACAGCCTGCCTGCTGATGTGCTGTTGTTTCACAGAGTGAGAAAGCCAGTCATATCACTGGCCCAGGTTTCAGAGCCCTAACACCCACACCAAGCCCCCCACCAGGGATGACAGTATTGATGTGGCATGTCTGCCTCACTGTCATCTCCAGTGATGGCCACGGTCCTAACAGTTGACAGGCAAGAGCTTCCATGTGGAGATGACTCATTTCAAATGTGGGGGAGCTGCTGCCATTTCAGAAAGACACTTTCATGGCAGGCTGTGACTGTGCACAGTGATTGTGATTGGTTCAATCCCAATGATTTCCTTTCCAAAAGATTGAGCTTCAGTGGGACGAGCATTCAAATAGTACAGAAATAGTTCACAAAAACAAAAACAAAACAAAACAAAAAATGAATGTAGTAAGATAAAAGACACCACATTCAACAGCACAAAAGGCAAAAAGACAAAAACAAAATTTAGCCTGACATCACTTTAAAAGAAAAAAAAAAAATCCAGAATGCTAAATGCGCTCACCGAGGCCCTTCGGCATGATGCCACTGCTGTCTGCGGGGTTGATGGCCCAGTAGTAGTACTTGAGAGTATGCATGAGCTGGAGCACGGTGCCCACTCGACGGATCGTGGTGTAGATGGTCGCTGTGCCAATGAACTCAGCAGAAAGATATGTGTACAGAGAGAGCTGGACCTGGAGTGGGAATACACACACATATCCATATGTTATTAACTTGTGCATGGTGAATATATGCATGGTGTTTCTAAGGACTTGGTATTGGCACTGATCTCCCTATTCAAATTGATTCCATATCAACTGAGGTAGGGATATTTCAGTTGCATAAAGCGTTGCTTTTGTCCAACTCTTTTTAAATCCAAAGTACATCAAGGCATCTGCCTTAAGGTTTGATGCTACTGGCGTCGAGGGGTGGGGAGCTCCTGTCATTGTTCATTCATTTGTTCAAAACATTTAATTTGATATACTGAGTTTCTGTAGGCTAGTAGTTCAACAGACAACATCTGCAGGATAGGGGGCGCGCTACAACCATTCAAAATCATCTTCCCGTCCCCTGAAAAACGGGCATACATTAAAAGATCAATCTTGTGATTTTAAGAGTAGATATCGAATCACTCAAATGAAGACTGTGATTAATCTGATATTTTTACCCAGATATTCTACTGAGCTGGACTGCAGTAATTGAGGCTATCACATTTGCAGGTGTATGAAATGGACAGGAAGACTTCCACTGACCCTGTGTTACTCAAGTTCATAATTGTAGCAGCTCCACTCTGCTCAGTAATGATGTTCAGTGTGTCCTCTGTAATTAGCAGCAGTCCCGACAATAATTCTTATTCCCTCTGCAGCCATTCCAACATACAACACCAAGGGCCTTTTGCCATTTGTCAGAAATTACAAGATATTAACGAGTCAAATGTGAGTCATGATGAAAGCAGGCAGCAATGCGGTTAGGATGTGAGCCTGATTTGATGTGGTGTGAGCCCAGTGAAATTAAACACTGGAGATAATTGAATACCACATTGCTGGTAATGTAATTTCCATGAGAACGGAAAAGTAGAATGCACTCGTAAAATTAGTTTTGTCTAGCAGGACATGGCTAGCTAGGACAAGGTCAGTTGGCCCGTGTAATTAATACACACCGCATGCTACCATCATTGACACCGCCTGCTCTGTGTGTCGGGTGCTGTTTGAGGAAAGGGACAGAGGAAATGTGGACTATGTGGCATGTCCTGAGGGAAGAAGCCAGCGTGGCTCTCTGTGCCGATGTAGCTAAAAGCGTTCTAACCCACTTCATTACCTCTGCAGCGTTTCTCGCTCCTTTTTTTTTTCCCTCCCTCTTTCTGTGCTCCATTTTGGAGTGTCACAGGCCAGCCTCCAGACACTTCTGTATTTATTTCCTCCCTTTATTTATTCATGGCAGAGCCCCACCGGCAGCATTGCTGAGGTAAATGTATTCGCCACATAAACTCAGCTCCTTTGATATACCTCATCCACTTTTTTCACGGGTCATTATAAAAAGGGGGGAAAAAAATCACTCTGGAACATTTAAAAAAACGTCTTTGGGTTTAGGACATGGGTGTGAAAGCAAGCAATCAACTCTGAAGCCATGAAATTTCTAATAAATGTCGGAATAAATGCAGCCAGGGTAGTGTGTGTAACTGCTGTACTTCACTCCAGTAAACAGACTCCATTATGTCATATGTGATATGTTTGGCAGTCAATGTCAGTTGGCCCCTATGCTAAACTGTCAAGGGGGTAAACTAGAAAACATTCATTAATTTGACAACTTCAGCATAACCCTGCCTTTGGCTCATTACCAACACTGGTTTGCAGAAGCAGCAAAGTATGGGTAGAAAATTTGCCTGTCTTCAATAATCATATTTCAGCACTGTTTCATTTTATTACCACCCACACACTCTGTAATCAGCTGCTGCCATGGAGAATTTGACTAATGCTGTCACCAGGGTGATATGCACTCCACGACACGCAAACTGCCACCCGTGTTTCCTTTGAATTAGAATCACAGGTCTGGAATTAAACTCTGATTTCAATTTCACTGAGCTTTCCCTGTAAAAAAAAATCTATATTAAAGTGACGTGTAAGTTTAATAAAACATTCGCCTGTATATGTTCTTGAGCTCAATATGTCTGTACACTGCCACTCAGGTTCACCAGTAGCCCCTGTGATTTCTGCGTGTAGAACGCATATCCTCCGTTTTTCACCTCTTGATTCATGGGTAATGTGTTCACAAAGCAACTCTCAAACACAAAGTTCTTACTGAAATATGAAAAAGTTACAAATATGACTCAAAGAGTATCTACTAAGGAACCCATGGTCTAACAGGTTTTAAATGCAGACTGCTAAATTTTCATAATGTAACTGTGAATGAGAACGTAGATCCAGTTTTCCGGAAAAGTCATTTAGTCTCATATTGAGTCTTCAAATCTTGTTTTTCCTCAGACAACGGAAATAAATTCTGCCAGTGAGATGAGATAATCCCAGTTGCTTTCAATGCAGTTTCACTAGATTCAGGAGCTTTGCTAAAGATGCTGAAACAAGGCAGAATGAGGCAGATCAGCCCA
The DNA here is from genome assembly GCA_900302535.1 of Neoniphon sammara. NCBI lineage: Eukaryota > Metazoa > Chordata > Actinopteri > Holocentriformes > Holocentridae > Neoniphon > Neoniphon sammara. The sequence goes on along the minus strand of OMKZ01001800.1, from coordinate 26,308 downwards.
CTGGTATCAAAAAAATGACACTTGATTTGAGAATACTCTGGAAACAAATTGATTAGCATTGGAAACAAGATGAATTATCTCACCCCACTGGCAGATTTTTTTTCACCTTTTTTTTTTAAGGAAAACAAAATTGTAACACTGAATATGAGACTAAATGACTTGTTAAGATAGAGATTTTTTTTTTGTTACTGTGAACTGTGATCTCAAATGAGGGAGCGCTGTTATCCACTGATATGCATCCTCTCCGGCCTATTCACATGTAACACTACCTGGCTGAGCTTACCTTGGCGGGAGTGTGGATCCAGATGGCAGCATTGAATAGGATGTGGTCACACAGCTGCTTGAGCAGTGGTGCCCCGTGCGTCAGACCATCAAGATACTTCGCAAAGGACAGGAACTGCTCCAGTACAGCCCTGGTGATGTGCACTCGGGATGACTGCAGAAAGCACAGATTCATGTCAAATAATGCTCGTCATGTCAGACCAAGGCTGCCATGACTATATATTTATGGTTAGTGATACTGACTGTATTATGTAGTGCATAATGTCTACATGACTGCATGCCACAAGCTGTCCCTTGGCAATACTTGTAGTTTAAGGTCCTGTGAGGGTCAGTGAGTACTGACCTTCATTTCACAGCACCCTGTTACCAACACACAATTCCTCCTGCATATTATCTATCTGGCAGTAAAAAGTTTATGATTCTTCCTGATTAAAATATTTGATTGATGATAAATATATGATGAATATATGATTGATGAACTGATTTATTGAGTCACTTTGTTAATCAATTAATCTAAACATTTGGGGAAAAAAACAACAACGAAAAAAACAGGGAAAGTTATAGAAGCTTGACTTTGCAGTGCGTCAGAGAATTTCACTTTGATGAGTACCATTACCATTCCTGTCTAGCACCTGTTCCCTGCCCAGGTGGGGGCTGAGAGAGGGCAGGAGAGAGGGAAAAACGGAGGGAGAGGGAGAAAGGAAGGTGTGGCATAAACAGATCAGGAACAGATGGTGCGATATGTGGAAGTGTGAAACCTGGCAGCGGGAAGGAGGCAACAAAAAAAAACGGCAGCTCTCAGGTGTCGTCTCTGCCTGCCTGTTAGTTAACAGCAGCTGCAGCCAGCAGGCAGGCAAGTCACTGAGTGACAAAGTGGAGTCATTTCTCAATGCTCCAAAAGAGCCAACACTCTGGGGAGGCCAGCAAGCTGCTAGATCTGCATCACAAAATGGGTAAATAAAGATTGATGCGTAAAGTGAGAAAAAAACAGGAGGGAGAAAGAGAAGACAGGTACTCTTGTAGTTTTCTCCCTCCAGCTCTGTTCATTTCAAAGATACATGTTCAGGGAGCAGGACTCTGCCACCAGCAATGCAAGATCAGAGTGTGTTGACAGGACTTGGAAGGTGCAGGCTTGATACTGTGAAGACTGATGGTGTGGGAGCAAAGGAGGTTTCAATGCCAAATGACTTCTTCAATTTATCAAAAACTTCTGGAAACTCCAAACAACCACAAACAATTTTTCTATTCATCATCTTGCACTAAGAAGAAACAAATAGTTGTTCCTTGCCATTTTTCAAATCACTGTTCGAAGTCTGAAATGAACACTGGCAAGTCTGCTTATTCCCTGACCATGGAGCTACATTATGTTGAAGTTTCTTTGATAGCCTTTTATTGAGAGTGAGAGAGTAAACAAGACTTCAAAGTTCATCATGTGGGATGAAACAGTTTAAATTGACGTGAGGCTTCACTGTACCTTCTCAAGCAGATACCCGATCACCAGAAAGCCCTTCCCTCCCAGCATCTGCTCCTGCATTGCCACAGAGCTCTTGAGCAGCTCGACCAGGAAGGCCAGGAGAGTGGCACTGCAAAACAAGAGCACATAATCTCTCACACAGAGCTAAAATACCCATCTATTCGCCGGGCACTCTATTCCTTTGTGGACGTACTCCTCAGGTGGCGAAGGAGTTACTCTATAAACTGCAGCGGCACAAGGAGACGATGTGGCAGGGGGAAAACGCTAAACCAAGGTCATTTTCAGAAGATGTCAGCAAGCGGCGGAGAACTCCAGCCCGTCACTTTCATCCCTTTTTCAATGCAGAAGAAGTGGTTTGTTCGCTGTGTCCTCTAGGGAGGAGTGGGGAGTGGGATCTGGGTGGAGGGTGGGTTGTGTGTGGGTGTGGAGGGGTGGTGGTGGGATTTCGGTCTTTGTTGCAGGGCCTCTCAGTTGAAGCTGTTGGCTGAGCGACAGTGGCGCTTGCTGACACTTCGTAATCGGCTTTCACTCACATCCTCTAGTGGGCTCCACTCCAGTGGTACTCTGCCTAACAAGGACACCATCGCTCCTCTGCAGACTTACTCACAGATGCACACCCAAACACACACGCACTCTGTCTCATGTTCACCTCTGTCTATGTGTATGCATGCATGGCTTTTCTTCTGTCTGGTTTTATTTGACTCCTTCCTCCATCACCACTACCTCCTTTCCCACTCAACCTGGCTACAGCTGAGCCAGGGTGAAGGACGATGTGCAGTGCAGCACTAGGAAATACCCAACTCTTTGTGTGCCTGGATCAGTCTCGCCTCTGTCTGATCCTTTTCCCACCAGCTCAGCCTCTTTCCGATGTGGCAGAGCAGCACCGACTGATGTTACATCACCACTTTGTGGAAATCAGGGTGAGAGAGAGTAACATGAGCCAAGATGTTTACTGAGAGGACTGAATTTTTTTTTTTCTTTTTAAAAGCACTATTGCAGGTACCACTGAGGGCAGGCACAGTAGAGCCACAGCAGTCACATAGAGCTGACTACTGCAGAGGCTTGGAAGTTCTCGGACCAGCAGGCTTAAGCCTCTAGCAGCACTCAGTCTAAAAGGCATGGCAAGGACAGAGCAAATGGTGGGGAGAGTGACAGGCTGGGAGAGAAAGACCTAGACATGCTAGAGAGAGAGAGAGAAAGACAGATAAAGAGAGACAGAGGGGGAGAGGGAGAGGGAGAAAGAGGAGAGAAAGAAGAGAAAGAGATGAGAGAAAACTACAGAGGCAAAGAGCTCTGGGCATTAGGGGTTTCCGCTGCTGTGTGGCCACTCCTGCGTCTATCTAGTCGTGCCGCTGTCGCTGCGCTAAGACGGGATTAGAGCAGAGCTCTGACTGCATCCAGGGCGCAGTGGGGAGGCTTTGGACTGGCCGGCTCAGGATGACGGGGATGAGAAAAGTCTGAACCAGGGAGTAGAGAGATAATAGAGGGGACCTGAGCTTAGGCAGACTCGGGATGGCAGGAATGGAAAGCAACTGACTACAGCTATTCTCTGAGTAGCTTTTATATGTAACTTTTTTTTTCCAGTGTATTAAAGCTGCACTAGGCATTTTTGGATGCTGACAGCCCCAAATGCTCCTTACCACTGCATGTTGAGGACTTCAATACCCAGAAATCATTTGTAATCGGACATCAGCAAACTGAGCACTCCTTGCATCCACATTTTTCCACCTAGGGCACTTACTCACCTTTTTTTTTGTCTGTAAGGATTATTTTTGGGGGGGATATCTGCTTTATTGGATAGTTACAGTGGAAAGAGGAAATACAGAGCAGAGAGAGGGGGGATGACATGCAGCAAAGGGCACGGGCTGGAATCAAACCTCATAAGTCTGTGGTACGAAGTCTACACGGTGAGCTGAGTCACCGGGGTGCCCCTGCTTTCTCACCTTTAAGTGTGTATGTGACATTATGTCTAGACTGAATCAGAGTGAAATGAATACTTCTGGTCTGTGTCTGTTTGGAGTTTGTATCAGTAGATTAGTAAACACTGTGGGAAAGGGCTGGGCTGGAAATGTCCCTGCAGAAGTTCTTCATTCGTTGGTCAGAAATATAGCAGAGGAAAAGGTACGCAAACCTTTCGCAAGGTTTTTTCCTTGAAAAATATACATCAAGAGGAAAAGAATACCTTTGAGAGAATATTGGAATTGTCAGATGAGGTAATTAGTCATGTTATTCTTTCAATTATACAACTGCTGTAGAAACTGTGAAGTGTGTTTGATGTAAACATATCACTGTGTACTGTGATGTAAAGGTCAGCTGTGCACCAGCGTGGGAATGTTGTCACAGGCACCAGCTTCACAATGTAAACGATAATGCAAAATGAAGGGAGTTTTATTGGTGGGTGATGGGCTTAATCATCATTCTGTGAACTTGTTTGCCATTTTACTGAATGTAACAAACATTTTATGTAAAAGTTTAGCACTATAACTTTAAGGCTCCAGGTTGTTTGGATCAGGTCCTGCAACTCGGTCGAATCGGGGTTGAAATCTGTTCTCGCTGCAATCAAATTGCTTGGAAGCGGCCCAAAAACAGCTCTCACGAGTGGCTGTGAACCGGTTGTTGTGGTCTGTACCCAAATGCAGCTGCTGTGTTCAAACCTGACAAAACAAACGACACTGAGGGTGTAAAAGAACAGGTTTTGATACAAACTAACTAATTGACTAAATACTGTATTAACGCACTTAGTAGCTGATGTTTTGAAAGCAGGTTCAATGGAGTGCTTTCTCGCTACTGTTTAGGAGCAAGTTATGTATTTCCCTCTATTATTTCCCCCTGGCAACCATACAACACCGAATAATAATACTTCTAACAAATACAGCAAATCTATCTATTCTCTGTTAGTGGGAAGGATGCACTTTTCTGCGGCAGGCCTATTTTGTGATTTAGGCTGGTAAGACAAGTGTATTATTACGTAAAAGTCTTGCCTGCCCCAGCTTTAAAAAGTCGATAATTTCACTTTAGCCATTTTAAGCATTAACTCCAACATTTTTAAGCATTAACTCTACCACTTCAGATTTTTAGTAAAATGAGCAGTGAGTACTATCTGTCACCATCTGTCACAGTTAAACACAACCACTCATACAAAGATGAGTGTACCGCCACACACTGAAGAGCTTCAGAGCCATCTTTATCTCTCATTTCAACCTTTGCTTCCTACATGTGACACGCGTTTTACAGTTGGGATGAAGACAAAGTCAAACCCACAACCAAAACTGATAATTCAGAACATTTTGGGGGAACATTTGTCATGTGCTCTTTCACTTGTACTTCATAATAACTTGTAGATATCTACTCAGATATCCACATAGTAAAATTCTGACATGAGAGCACTTCTGTTTCTACTTCCACTACACTCACCACACAGTGGTCTCCACCTGGCTGTCGTTCAGTTGGTGGTAGTCCAGTTGAGCGAAGAGCGGAAAGAGCACCTGGATCCCACCGATGGAGTGGATGGCACTGTGTATGGAGTGAGTCACTGTAGCTTTCACATCCTGTGGGAAGAAGATATAAAAAACACCATGCAATTTTAGGACTGCCTCCTTAAAGTTGATGCATCAAATCATCTGTCATAGACCATCTGCCCTATCAGTCGACTGAGATTCTTTAAGTCTAGCGATCATATTTATTTACTCATTTGTTTATTTCAGTCAATAGTGCACTGCTATAACACAATAAAACAGGAGAGTGTAGCAAATATGGAGGGACTACAGTATATTACAAAAAATAAAGAGAGAAAATAAATAAATACATAAAGAAGTAAGTTATAAGAGTTTCATTTAACTAGACAATATTTCATCACTCCAATTAGTCTGTCTTATTAATTTGTCTCATTCCAAAAACAGAAAAAACAAAGAAAAACTTGGCTGGCACTTAAAATCTTTATGCAGCTGTTTTAATGATTTATTTGGACTTTAAATGTTCAAAAATATGACTCTGTTATAGTTAATGTGGCTGATTATGGTTTTATTTCTTTGATTATTATTAATATGGTCTATCAACACTGAAACTTGTGCAAATACAATTTCTGATTGCTTGAAAGTCTATGAACTTTAAAGTAACTTTAAAGGAATATAGGCTGCATACTGAACTGCCAAATATGTTTCAACTGAAGACAATCAGAGGCGGATACAGCCCTACACAGTAAGTAAAAACAAGTGACAGGGTTAATTTTTTATAATGCTACATCATATGTTAACACTTTGTTGTGTTCATTTCCATTTTCACTACAACAGACATGAAAGGTCAGTGTCTGTAATCCTGTACACAAAGGTGAAGTTGTCTATGGGTAAAGTGACTGACCTGAAGCATGAGGGCGTGGGGGGAGTGAACAAAGATGGAGGCATTTTCCTTGGGCGAGGACTCCAGGCACAGCTGGGCATCGGTGGCCTTGGCGTTGTAGGTGAAGGCGATGGAGCTGGCCAGCTTGCCGTCATACAACACCTGCTTATGATGCTCTGCTAAGTGGATGTCACTCTCTGACTTAAACTTAAATGTGCTCTGGCATAGGAAAAATGCAAAGAGGAAGGGGGGGAGCAGGGAGAGAGTGAGATAGAGTGAGTGACAGGTAGCTCCTGAGTGCACATGTAGCCAATCACTGGCCATTTGCTTTATCTAGTAAGGTGTTATCTTAAATTGAAAGCAAAGTGGGTTTGGATGTATTCCTGAGCACTCCACCAACTTCCATGTTAGAAGTGATGTGAAGCTGATTAAAAAAAGATTAATTCAAGCATGAAAAGCGAAAAGCATCTTTGTATTAACGAGCACACATCTCCAGAGGTCAATATTTTTTTTCATGGCACTGAGGAATGTGCTGTTTCTAAGTGACAGTTGACTCCAGAGAACTGACTTAATGCTAACAGCCATGGCAACAGCATATATGCTTTTTAGTGAAGTGAACCATCGTTAATATGATTAACAAGGGTTGTGTCAGTGCAATTGTATGAAGTTGAGTGGAGAAATTAATCTGCACTTAGGCTGTTACTTTGCCTCAGGCGAGATATTTTGGAGGTCAGGGGGAGTCAAAAAAGCAGTAAAAACAAGAATGCAATTTATGTTTTTTCTTGTGTGTTTATCTTAGTTTAAAATGGCTTGAATGAATTACATGGAGTTAGTTATGCAGATAAAGTATGTTATTGTGTTTCATTTTTATTTTCAATTTTTAAATATTTAAATATTTAAGTTTGAACTTTTCAATTTCCTCTGTGGAGATGCTGGCTGTATCATGACAGTCATCAAGTTCAGTTGCAGCATAAGATGATGATGAAGATTAGGAATCATTCCTGATGATATACATTATAATGAGTGGAAGCTGCTTTGATATCTCAGATCATTATTTGCTTTCACTAATTTAACCCAGTCATTTGTTTCAGCCTATTTGGCACAGCCAAACTCTCATGGAGATACAATTAACTGGAAAAAGGCTGGAAAGAGAACCTGACATGATCGTATCAAAAACCTGGTCACATTTATGGGTGGCACCATGTTTCTCATCACACATCAAGAGTTTCTGGCAACATATAACAGATGACTTCTGTACGGAAGATTCTGTTTATCTATGGAAATACTTTTGGCACCTTATAAAATTACAAAAAGAGCTAAGGATCCCCCCTCGTTTTTTTTAAACATTCAACCAATATGAATGAAAATCCCCTTAAATTAAAGTTGACTGCCTATCATTTTGCCTCAGAATTGCTGTATCATTTCACACGCACAGTAAAAATACTTTGAGCCAAAACATTATAAAATATTACACATAGTGCTGTCGTGCAAATACTTTTAGAGCTTGCAGTATAAACTCCTAATTTAATATCTTATTAAATTTCCAAGGCAATATCTTATTAGATATTACCTTTCATCATTTTGTCAATCATAGATGATTTCAGCCCCCCACCCTAACGCTAGTGCCCCTGCTGAGGCTGATCTGTGACTTAAAACAGTTTAATGATCTTGTGATTTTGTCTTTAATTTTCTCAACTAATGACAACAGAGGTTGAATTTACAACACTGATGACTTAATAACTACATTGATTACTTAACCCTTTTAAGGTATAAATATGAGTTAAGACCAAACTGGTGTCTTATATCCAACACTAACCCATAATGGATAAGGCCTTGTTTCTAAGGTGTCTTAAGGACAGATGAAATGTCTTCATTAGCATGTCTTTGGACGTCTGAAGACATGGTGACATCTGGGTATAAGAAGGATGCAGGTATCATTGCTCAGTGGTTCACTAACACATTCATTATAGCTAAGATAACAAATAGCTGATCAATAATAGAGTTGTCTTAATTTACTCAATCAATTAGCCGTTGGCAGATGAGTTCAATTAGTCCATCAATGCCCTGTGAGTAGAATATGCTTAATAGGGATATCAAGTCCTCTCGACAGGGAGGGGCTGAATAATTAATGAAAGAAACTTCCTTCCTTCCCTGTCTCACCCACAGACTGCAGGGGATGGTGATGAAGATAAGGAGAGACAGGGAGAGTTGAAGTAATAGTGAGGGAACAATCATTGGGGATTGTTAAAGGCATCGCTGTTCACTGACAAGATAGATAGATTAGTTATGCAACACAAGCAAACAGGGGTCATGCACCAGACCAAATATGCTTCTAAATCTTGGTGGTTTGTTTTCAGTGAAGTAGTGAGATAAATTCTGGCTGTTTGCAAGTGACCTCACTGAAGCTGTCAAACTGTAGAATAACTGCACAGTCCATTTTGACTTGTAAAATGCACATTTATTTTAAGTAGGAGACAACTAGCAACCTTTAAAATAAATATCCTATGTCAGATATTTCTCAATATTTCTTACATATAGATGCTAAAAATATTTAGAAGCACCAAATATAAAAAGCTTGCATCAAAAGAAATAAATTGAGTGGATTGGAATTGCATTGCAAGTGCATTTTCTGCCCCTAGAACTTAAAGCCCCATGTCTCAGGTTCTACAAGAAAGCATCAGAAATTACTGGGGTTGTGCTGCTTTAGTTAGCATATCCCCTCCCAGATACATGATAAAAGAGTAAAAGAGGCATTCTGTTCATTTGCCTATCTGCTATGATCAAGTCCACACAGCAGCCTGCGCGTGCCTCATCATGTAGTCTCTTTAACATCCTTCAAAGTTCCTCCTGGTGGAACCCAGCAGACGCCAAGACGAGAAATAACAAGCTCCAGTGCCCAGCACTTCAGTGCGGAGCCCCACCACAGTGTGAAAATAATGATCCCATGGGTTGTGGTTAATGACCCCTGTAGCATGACAGCATCCGTCCACAGGCCAGCCAGTCATACAAAAGGATTAGAGCACAGTTGGCCGATACTCTTCCAGCACTGAAGGCCACCACTGACCAGGGGGCACAGGCACCCCCCTTACTTTGTAGCAGAAGACATACACTTAACAAGCTGGAAAAACTCCCAGCATGCATTTAGCCTGTCTACAGACTCACGCCTAGCTGCCCATGGTCAAAAATGCAACAGTTTCAAATGAATGTATGATACTGAAAACATGTTTTCTTCATGTTGACTGCAGGACCGACAAATGCTCCAGTACATCTTCCACCATCCATCAACCTGAGATATTCTGTGGGACTAGTTAGTGTATGTGTCTCATCACTCCCCCATTAAGATGGGCAGCATGATGGGGCATGGAGTCAAAATATTAACTTGTAGTAAATACTTGCAGCTGCTGTTTGAAAAAAAATTGTATTGGTTGTCTTAATTTAAGTTAGTAGCAAAAAGGAATAAATGAGACTGGTGTTTCGGGGCTGCTTTAATGAAGTGTTACTCTATTGACAGCTTGGAGCTATTTACAAGCTAACAGGGCTGCAGATTTATCGGACACCTGCAGACAGCTTAAGTGCTACCTGCAGAGCAAGGAGGAGTGGACCTCAACACCTACAGTGAAGCCAAAGTGCCGACGTCACATCACACTGAAAGGAGGAAACTTAGAGCTAACACAAGGGATCAACACCAATTGCTGACCCCTGCTCTGTAATATCAAAAAACATCCCAAAAAGAAGAGAAATAAAAATGGTCTTTGGAGCAATTTTGTTACCATGTCTGCAGTGTCTAAAAGTTACAAACAAACGGTCACAAGGAATTTTAACATTGTATCGTATTGCATTGCATTTTAGTGCTACAGTAGGCAACAGAATACCCAAAATGAGCCAATCCAAGTTTATTGTTTTGTGTAGATCTAGGCCTTCCTAGTATCTACTAAGGTTTGGACATTTGTGAACTTCTCATGTAATGTTATGGATTAAATTTCGCCTAATTTTATACACAGAGATAACATTTGTCTTCCCTGACCAGGGAGGGCCGGGAATGTGCTGCCTCTCACAGTCTCACCTACAGTGATCTGTGCTGTACGCTGCATCTATGAGTCCAACAGGCAAAACTACCACATGTACAACATATATGGTAGTGATAATGGAAAAAGGTAAAAATGAGAATAACTCTAAGAGCCGGATGAAGAAAGAAATAATGCCATGGCCTCATTATTCAGGCTGGTCCACTCAATGATTAACACAGAGTAGAGTACAGCTGTTGGTGAATATAGTTGTGACTGATGTCAGAACACTAGACTAGACCATTTCCCTAAGCTGGAATGAGAAAAGTGGTTAACCAGCCCAAACACACTAAGAGGGTTATTTTAAAACTCTTTTGGGTTGTGTTTGCTATCATCCTTTGGGAATTAAATTCTACATCCCCAGTCACGTCTCACAAAGCTGTGATGCAATTCCCTTGTGTGAATCTCTCTGCCTACATCTTCTTAGTCTTAAACCAAGGCTTATGAACTCTTCTAACAGCAGTGATGAACGAAACTGAGATATGATAATCAGCCGCTGTCAGCCGCCGGGTCTTTGTATAACACCATCGCCCGTCCACGTTATTTCTAAATGGCTGAGAATGTTCCTGACATGAAGTCAGTCATATAAATGGTAATATTAAAGGCAAGTGATTTGGTACTTTTCAATGAATCACCAGTGGTCCTTACAGTTACAGAATATAATGTCACACACAGCATTATGAAAAGAGCCCCAGGAACAGGAGACTACAGCAGCAGGTCTGTGGGTTTTATAGCCGTAAGTCATAAACTGCAGAAGAAATCGTGACCTAAGGCAGCAATAATGTGTACATTTCAACATACCACAGGAGTCAGAGTTACATGAAATATAGTATGTTAACAAAGGGAGGCATGTCAAGCACGGATATGATGAGCTTGAATAACAAAATAAACATTGCATCAGTCTATGTTTTTGTCTCTTTTTTTTGCATTTCTCCCCCCCCCCCACTTCAGCCATGGAGCAGAGCTGGAACAGAGACAGCTAGAAGTCCAAAGTAGATGGCAGATGTAAGTGTCTGTGCCCTGATCTGCTTCAGACAGACTCTTCCAGGCGGCTCCAGATGAAAACAGACAGGCCTTTTGGTCCCCTTGACACAGCGCACTCATTGTGCCAACCAATCAGTGGGCTCGACAACTCCCTGACCTGCCTCCTCAACTCAACTGGCTGGCCCAGTCCCACACACCATAAGCAACCCCACTCACAACTTCATCAAATGTAGGTAATTGTCTCCCCAGGATACCCTCTTCATTATTTCAAGAAATCTGGATGGTTGCTCCACTGTGTGTTAGCTCAGTAATCGAAGGTCTGCAGCCATAATTAAGGAGGGAAACTGAAAGTCACCAGTGATTAGAGAAAAGACCAAATGATAGGCTCTCCTGGGAATCTCCAGGCATTCACAAACCTTACTGTTGTGTAAAGCATCCATCTAACAGTCTTCACCAGTGTAGGCTGTACTAACTGTATTCCCAATTTGATGCTGTTGATTGCCACTGCTTCCTGCCATGCAGAAGGCATCATTTCCTCTTAAAACCAATTAGAGAGAAAATAACTCTGGTAGAAATTGTTCAACGTTATTATGAATTGTGAGGCATCCTGATGGCTCAGTTGAATAAGTCATATACCCTGAAACCACAACACTGTGCATCTGAGCCTGGCTGCATGTCATTCTTCACACACTATCTCTCCTGTCTCTCCCTACTGTGAACTGTCTCATTAAAGTAAAAATACCAAAACAAAGAAATGAAATGAATACGTGAATGACTAAGACAAAAAAGACAATCTTATCATAAAGTCACGAGTCCAAATGAACTCAATGCAACCCTGACAGAGAAATAATTGTTTTTTTTTACTGAGTTCAGGGCACCTAGGCCATATGAACAAGAAGCAGCACTTAATGAACATATGAACATCATAGTCAAAAATCAAACTGAGATGCATCTGTGTGTGTGTGTGTGTGTGTGTGTGTGTGTGTGTGTGTGTGTGTGTGTGTGTGTGTGTGTGTGCGCGTGTATGTGTGTGTGTGTGTGTGTGTGTGTGTGTGTGTGTGTGTGTGTGTGCGTGCACGAACTGAGGGCACATAACTTATTCAAGATGAGTGGCAAACTTGGGAAGTAAACAACAACTTGCAAAGCAAATACTTATAAAAACCATCACAAGATAAACATTCTGTACTGAATCACCTTCTGGATAGGTCAGCTTTTCTATACTCAAAATCTTTTGGTCGTTGTGGGTGAGCTTGGGAGCGCTACACCTGCTGCAGCTGATAAAAGTCAGCTCAGGACTATATCCCGCTCTGAGTGCCTGCTGCTTCCCTCCATGCATTGTGCCATTATTCCTCTGGAGTGGGTAATTTATGCAGCAGTTTATCTGAGCTGAGAAGCATAGCTCCCAAGATAGAGACACAAGGCAAGGAACTGCAGCAAAGCAGCATTAAGCAATGATTTCACAGATTGATAGCTGATGCAGACCCCTTACATGTAATCTAATTTAGCCACAGACGAGTACATACCTTATAGCCCGGTCCTAGCTGATGAATTGCAAATATCTGTGCTGGATTGAGCGCTTCACTGAACACGTAGACGGCTCCTAGCTGCCCACAGAATACTCTGTTAGCATCCGCTGTCTCCGAGGACCCCAGGAAGCACTTATCATAACTCTGGGACAGGGACACAGAAAAGCAGAGGCCACGTCCTTTTACACTTTAGGATAGTAGTGACAAAATATCCAAATATCACAGGCAGCTGAATGACGAGGATAGTAGGCAGAGGATAAAAAGTCTGACATATTTCTTTGAACAAAGAGGATAAATAAAGGGATACAGAAGTGCAGGTTGTGAATATTTAGCTGAAGGATCTGCTTGAACAGTTTCACACTAAGCCTGCAGGAAATCTAAATACTGAGGGCTGGGAAACGTTTTCATACAACCATCTATCATTCAACCATCAAAATCAGCAGGGAAGGCAAGCACTTGTTTTCATCTTCTTTCATGTTGTTTTAGTATCTGGATTGACAATCCCCTAACTGAAAGAGAAAAAAAAAATTATCTGATTTTCAAAGATTAGAAGGCTCAATACAACCTCCAGGGTAGTAAGAGTATGTCCTGTGTTTACATTCGGTGCAAAATTGATATCTAATTTACAATCACAGCAGCAATTTGCACAATCAGTGAAGGAAGACTCCTCCTAATCGCATTTTTGCATGTGAAGAAAGGCATCCAAGTGTGCTACATTAATAGTGGGGAAACAAAAAAAAAAAAAAAAAAAACCCCAGAAAAATCAAAATCCTGTTTTCACATTTTGATGTGATCCTGTTAAAAATGTCAGTCTTACCTATTTATTCATTCAAAATGCACTTTAACAATATTTCTTAAATTATTCCTTCAACAGTGAAGCGAATGCACATAAAATGTCATAACCGAAATTATACTGAATAAAATACACACCCTTCACATCTGCTTTAACTAACTTTGTAAAAATATATCTGAGCCAATTATGCAAATTTTTAGTCTTGCCTTCAGTTACTACAAAGTGGACCGGCACAGAAGGACAGCAAACGGTGCTGAAATGATATCTTCATTGAGTGAACAGGCTAAGAACCCGGGAATAAAGTGATAGAAATTGTTAAAACATGGGAACATTTACATTTTAATGCAGTAGTCTTGATATAACCTAAAGTCTACAAGTTCTGTTGTGTTGATGAGGCCAAACACAGATTGCAATTCGTTATTTTTTCTTGCATTCATTTAATTATTTTTCTTTCATTTGGGGATATAAGTTACAACCCATCCCCTGCTACAATCTGTGTATCAACATTTTTTAACCTTTATTTATACATTACCACACGCCTAATGCAGCTGGCACAACACCAAGCGTCATCTAACATCCTGAGTTATGTTCCCCCATAGTTCACAGCATGTGAGAGGACTAAAATGGATCTTAATTTAATTAACATCAAGTTGTTGCACAGAAATGTAGCCACAGCGAGACCAGATGCAGTAGCAGTTGTTGTTTAAAATGATCCAGATGCAAGAAAATTTTAAGTTGGAATATTCTTGAATATGAGAGCATTGATTGGGAGGTTCTTGTGTAATTATTTTATGAACAGCTTATTCTATACTTTCTGACACACAGCTGAAAAAAGTTTAGCTTGTAGCTTGTGTTGGATAATGTGCATATATGAGTAGATGTTTCCATATGTATGTATGCATATTTGGACATATTCTACTTTTTTCTGATGTTGTTTTAAAGTGTGTTAAGACACACTGGGAATGTCAGTATTGTCATTCCCAGTGTCTCAGTGACGCAGCAATTACTCCAGCCATGACAGAAAAAACATCCTCTTCGTCATAATAATGCTTACCCTTTTTTTTTTTTTTTCAGAAGCAGAGAAATTTCTCCAAGAGTTGGCCATCACAAACTAAGGCAGCGTTAGTTGATGTAGTGGAATATTTGAAAAAAAATTCTGCCTATATTTCAACTTGTCATTTGTGGAATCTTCCCTTTAGCGCATATGTAGTGCAACCTAATGTGCCTCATCTATCTACAACAAAATTCTAATTTCTTTTTAAATTTGACAAAACATCTTTTATTCTGGCTTTGAGTCATTAAACTGTACAAATTCCATAACTTAACCCCACCACTGCTGAAATACAGGTTATTTTATCTATATTTATAGCATTATCTATGTTGAACAAGAAAAGTTCAGTGTGATGGTGGTGGACAAAGTGACATTTTTTATTATACATCATGAATCTATTCTCGCTTTTTGTAATGTTCTCTCCTCCACCCTGTCCTCTAGCACATGTGTCTGACAAATGGATTTTCAAATTAAGACTGAAATACCAGCCACACTCCCGGGAGAAATCTATGTTGATATGGTAAAACTCATATCCGTCACTGAGCACTGCTGAAGATATATGTATTTTTTTTCTTCCACTCTCACAATTTTCAACCGTGCAGGATGATCAAGCAGGCAGCCTAGGTCAGTCCTGCAGCAATAAACATCAAAACCAGAGAAAAAGTGACAACAGCAAGGAGAAATGAGGATGCTTACATCATTTGTGTTGACGTGCCATGCCATGTCTCCGTAGGAAACAAGTTGCCCGTTAACGTAGCATCGGATTTCACTGTTCCTCCAGCGGTTGTAGATGTGAACTATGCTGATCATGTACCACTGAGGGTGACAAGAGGGTGAGATTACACAGATTTAATATAAGGTGATGCAGCAGCTCTCTCTCATTCATAACTGAGCCAGAGTACAGGTCACATATTAATCAGTTTTACCAAACATTCAATGAAACATGATGATTAATGCCATATTGCAAGTACATTGCATCATTTTCCTTTGTAAGAACAGCTCTACATTTAACTATTTTAACTATTATAACTACGATCTGAAAGACTAGCATGGATGAGTCTGATTTCCATAATAACACTGACAACATTTCAGCTCAGCTATCCAATATACTTCTTCTAAAACTCCCAAAGTTACTTGAAAGCACAGCCATAAGGCTTTGCAACCTAATGTTCTGAAATCTGCGTTGGAGCATCATTAATAATAAATCAGAGGAATGGCTAAGAGAAGGCAAGACAACTCATTTTTCACTCCCCATAAAGCCATGTCAGACAGTGGCTGTAATTACTCAGCGATGAGACACTGACTTTAGCTAGAGAGGTGACTTTAAAAGATGGCATGTCAAAGTGAGTACAAAAATCACACTTTAGAGACAAAGGGACTCATTCCCACTTAAAAGCTGTGTATATTAAGCTTTGAAAACCGAAATTAACATTTATCATGAGCTTCATTAAGCATTTTGTTCCCCAACTATAGGCATATGCCTTGATATGTGCTGGATTTGTGCACCGAGAAATGAGCTTCATATTTACAGTCTCAACTCCCATAATTTGCTTAAAAGGGCTGTTAAAATTCCATGTTTGTTGGTTAAATTTCTAGTGTAGCTTATACAGTGTTGCTATGAAAATAGCAAACACACATACAGTATAAATTCACCCAAAACAGATGCAGCTCCTCCTACTATTGTAGCAACGTATCCAATCGCTTTTAAAATATACAGTATATGTAACAGGGTTTAAAGGCAATTGGCCAGATTAAATAAAGACAGACACAATGATACAGACAATAAACAGAACGTAATACATTTTGTTATTCAGTTTAATCTCTTACTGATTTGATTCTATTTAGAATTTAAAAAGACAGAACACATCACAAGATGTATTTCAATCTATCATCGGGACCACACATTTCCAACTCTAAAAAACATCACAATGACACAATTACAGTCTGAGCCTGCGCTGTGGACACTTTAAGCATTGGCTTAAATTAGCTCTATTGTCCCCTACCTCATATCAAATTTGCTTTTTAATATTGTTAACTTTCCATGAGAAAGATATGTGTGCCTATGTTTGCACATATACTCTGTTTCGGAGTGAGACCCAGAGGTTATAATCATTCACAGGAGAAACAAACATTTTATTTTGGCATGATTTTTATTGTGCTGCTGAGTTTTTCCTTCTTCAATCCAACTGAGATGTTAAGTCAGATACAGTACGCACTGCAGGACATTGGCAGAAAAGCCAAAGCTCCAACCTGCTCCAGCTTGGGAGAAAAAGGCAATACAACGTCCCACAACTAATTACCATGTGCTAAATACTGATAAATCCTATTTCTCAGGTGGCTTTTGGTCATCTGAGCCACCTGAGCCACCTTTAAGACTCATTACTCATGCTCATCTGGGAGCCAACTGAGAGCTTTCCTTTCTCACACTGATGAGCTGATAAAGAAAACAAAAGATTACAGATGGGAGTGGTATTGATGACAGTACTACCTTAGAAAATGTAGAGTATTGAAGGAGAGTATTTACTGGCTATATGGTTTTGAAACTTAAATGCTGTCTAGAAAATATTCAATCTAGCAATTATTAAACAATGTTTTATTTCTAATAAGCTCTGTTTATGCGTTCTATCACTCTTACAGTCAAAATAAAATGGCATGTGTAAACCTGCACAGGCAAAAATAACAATCAGCATTTTTTACTTGCCCTATTTTACTCCAAATTTATTGGCTAAACCGGAATCTGTGTCTATTATTTATATACACCATTTCACTTTCTAGCTGCAGTTAATTTCTTGTTTCTTTCTTTCTTTCTTTTTTTTTTTGGCTCATCCTAGTATGTATCCAACATGGTGTATTGCTGATGTTGCAGCTGCACAGCCAATGTTAATTTTTTATTTAATATGGCAGGTCTGTCCAAGTTTTTTTCCTTACTCAGATCATTTCCACCTTTCTGACTCAAACACTTGGGAATTAAGGGCTCGGCCCAGCCATACAGAGTCTAACCTTTGGGACTAACCCTTAAGCTGGTAAATAAAGGGGAACTGAACAGTGACAGGAAACTATTGTGCTGGATTACTGGAGAGAGATGGGTAAGGTCTTGGCAGAGGAAAGTTGAGACAAATTGCCACAGTGACTTGTATCCAGAACACTAATGTACTTTGATTTGGGAAAAAAAATGGTTTAATGGTCTCTCACATAAGAGCTCTCAAGTTGATTTAGGGTTAATCTTCCATGTATGGCTAAATTCCATATTATATAGATCTATCTCATCTAATATTTTTTTTTCATTTGACAATGAAACGAAACAATGAAACAATGAACATAATATGGAACAGATTACTGTCCATTAAAATTACTTTTACTCACCACAAACTAATGAAGAGAGCCCTGTAATTGCCTTTGTGTTATCTTTACTTCAGCATTTGGCCTCAGCTTTAATTAACAGGTATATCTCATACAGAAACACTGACTTGGCACTGTGGTAGCTGTGTTCACACTGCGAGCAACATGATCAACAAGTCACTGCAAGTCCATTCATTTCCTGTACAGCCGAGCAATTAGATGACTCGTCTGTTTTGTTGTGAAGAGCCAACAAACATTTTGGCCACGACTGAACATTTCACAGACATAGTCCATCAACAGCCAATCAGAATTCTGCGCTTCCTTGTTTTCCTCACTGCTGTTTATGATCTATTCTAAGGTCATTTGACTTTGCATTTTTATTTTTAATTAATGCTAAATAATTAGCACTTGCTAACTAGCTGTGAAACTCATCAAAAAGATGTAACATTACAAAAGGTAATATCAAAGCAGTGAAAAATACATGATTTGCTTTGTTGCATCTTCTCAGAGCCTCTACAGAACTATCTTTGGGCTGAATGGGAAGAACAGTTGTTCCCAGGTGCTAAGTGAAGGCACTAATTGTTTGACACATGCTTTGAGCTAGTTTCCCTTCTCTACAGGGACAGGTACGGTACACTGACATTCCATGCTAAATTAAGTTTCATTTGCTCATCTACATTTACATCCAATTACACCTGTAAGAGTCCTCTGGGGGCCCTAAACACCCCAGGTCTGTGTGTATAGACTTACAATTCTGGTGGCATGTGGGGAGTCAGGGGTAAGTGAAGCCAAAACTGCAGGGTGTTTCAAACAAGCAGTGTTACAGCCTTACTGCAGTAGTGTAACTGTAGTGGTTAAATCTATGCCTGACAAAAAACATTTTACTAGTGATTATTTTAGCTACAACTTGATTGAGCCAGAATTTATTAGCTTTAGGCAAAGCTAACAAAAATTGTCTAACACACTAAATACTCACTATGATACAGTACTGAAAGACCGCTAACCTATCAAAGTGTAGCAATATGGTAGTGTGGATATATTCTTCTTGACAATACACTGGCGAATGTTGTTATCCTGATTATATCAGGACTCTAATAACCTAAATTAAAGTAACAGCTGATGCTGCACACCTAGCAAGGCACCATGGGATGGTACAGCATCTGTCTGTTTGTGCACAATCAAGTAGAGCAATTCAATGTCCACACTCTCATCTGGATGTGGCTTTAACTTTGTGTCACAAGTCAACCTTGCACATTTTACAAAAAAATGCACCCCTACACAAAAATAAATTAATTAAATAGTTAAAAATAAATACAGAAATAAAAAATAAACATAGAGAGCAACATATAAAACTAATCCATTTATCAGGCAAGGGCCACATTTTTCAACAGCAATTTTACTGTGCTATGGAAATTAGCTTAAGAGTGATATGTTAAGGTAAATATTCTGCACACACGGGCTTTAATAAACCACTAGATCGACATAACTAGCAGCTATTAAGTCTCTAGTGGAGGCCTTACAGCCTAACTTAAGAATGAGGTTAAGAAGATAATTTTCCAAACCCTCTAATCAACATTCATCCATTAATGTCTGTATAGATCAATAAAGACCAACTCACAGTAGCTGAAATATATTTGACACCACTCCATCACTGGCACTTAACTTGCACAGTCAGTGAAACAATGCATGACCTGTACTCTGGTTCAAGCCTCATCTAATATTGCAGTAAAAGACTGATTGGAAACTAAAGCTGCACTTACCTTCCTAGGCTGAAAATCATATTTCACACAATGTTGGAAACCTTTTCCTTTTGACTTGAGTGATGTCACGATCAAACAGTTACCAACAAAATGTGCAGAGTACCCAATGCCTTTGCTGGTGCGGAAGCTATAAATAGAAACATGTAAATATTATGAAAATGCAAACTTGACAGAATGAATCTAATCCATTTATTAACCAGGTGGATATATAATAGTTTTTAAAGACCATAAGCACTGAAACCCTGGGGAGGAGGGAGGTTTCTGAAACCTTCCTCCTTCCTATCATATATATATATATATATGCTTTTGGATATTATTGGGTATGGATATGCTGTCTGGATTCATAATGAATTACTGAATCAACAAAATTTTGATTGCCTTGTGCTATAGACAGCAGACACAAAGATTTTTTTTTAAAGTAGCTGACAGATGATTTAAGTTTCTTCTAAGGATTACAATTTAAGACTAAAATGATGGTAATGTAACAGCAAGCTACAAATTCAGCAGTCCTGGAACCAATCATATAGGACACAAACACACACACTCGAAGAACCTTGCAATACAACACTAGTTCTCTCTTCTTTCCCTGTTCAGACTGGACAACATCTTTGAGCTGCTGACATCTACACACACTACACTCCGACACTCTTTAGGTCTATAGCAGTCTACATTCTTCAAAGCCTCCTTCACCACCTCCCACTGGGATCGGCTGAAACAAACACTGACCACTTTGGCAGAGCTGATAAAGAGAGATTATGCTTTTATGCTGTGGGATGCGTGCATGGCTAAAGGGAGATACAGA
>OMKZ01001791.1:14131-39373 GCA_900302535.1 Neoniphon sammara | reverse complement strand
CATGGTAAACAAACAAACAAAAAAAAACATCAAGCAGCACACACACACACACACACACACACACACACACACACACACACACACACACACACACACACACACACACACAGTCTTAGTTATGACAGACTTCACGTCACACCATCACCACCCCACGAGCACTGACCTCCCCTCTTCAGGCTGTGCACCACCATCAAACAGGTGACCACCATCTTGAAGACCAGGCTGTCGGGCAGCACAGGGCAGCTGCTGTCGGTGTGCTGCTGCTCCTCCTCCTCCTCACTGGGGGAGTGATGAGCTCCTCCGTGGGCCGGCGGCGGCAGGTAGAACAGCACGAGGTTGAAATCTTCCAGCACCGACTGGCACAGCGACGTCAACTCCGTCTCCATCAGGCTGGGAGGGAAGCAACATCATGAGGATATTACTGCTCTCATATTATTTTCCATCTTTCAAATTAACCGTTTCAGCCCATTAAAACAATACTGATAGTTCTGGGTGGCAGGGTCACACTGATGGAGCACATCGGTATTACATCAATATTGTGATCTAGGAGTTTGTATGTTGTAATATCATAATATGGTATGAGTGTTGTCTTTTCCTGGTTTACAAAGCTGCATCATAATAATATAACAAGCTGCATTAGAGAAACACTATGTGTTAATGTTTGTGTGTGTGTGTGTGTGTAAATATCTTATGAACACACCAACAGTCATTCCTACAATATCTTCACATTATCCATATTGCGGTATTCAAAGGTACTGTGATAATTCCAAGTCATGAAGGGCTCACTGCATGTTCATTTTATACAGTAATATATCAATGCAAGTTGCCAAAGCCTCGTGACCCACTCTGGTCTTCATCAGGGTCACTGTCAGCTGCAGCAGGTTGCTGTGTGGTATTTTGATTTTGTCCATGCTGCTCACCCAACACGCAACTAGACTTGAGCCACAGATTTGTGCAGTGGATTGCAGCCGCTTCAGTTTACATGCCTTCCAACAAAAACCTTGCTTCTGAGACTGGCCAGGAACAAACCAGGCTGACAATCAAAATATGAAAGCAGATCTAAAGAAAAACATTGCAGCACCATCAATCAGGGGACGAGACGTTCACCAACACTGATTTTTTTTTTAAGAATACCAAGTACTTTATTAGGTAGATCAGGCAATCTGAGGACAAACTGAGTGCCACTCAATTGACTATCATACATGCTGACTAGCACTGGCAATTAAAATAATTAAAGGAACAAGTGCTTCATTTGATCAAAATATGCACTGAGTAACAACCCTCAACAGCCTGCAGTAAACATTTAGAAATATAAATAAATATTCAATAAAAGCCAGGTTAATGAACATGTGTTGCATTTTTTGAATTAATACAATGTACAGTACCTCAGTAAAAAGATTTAACTATAGTAAATGAAAATCTAATTTTAAAAATCCTGTTCTCACTCTATATTTATACTGACATTACATCAACATCAATTATTTTTTCTTTCCAAAAATGGTACTGACAATTTTACGCTTTTATTTGGAAGGCTGAATCACCTTACTTCTTGTCTGGCTGCTGTGCTTTTTTTCTCCACGCTCAACACTGCCAGACACCTTAGCCTGGCTCTTTGCTTTACCCAGATCAAAGAATCCTCACAGTGGAGACGTTTCTCCTCTCATCAGACAAGTATTTTACTGCACCAAAGCAAAGCTCATTAAAGTACCAGTGTCAGGACGGCCTCATTTGCCAATCCATGTTTAAGTATTTTGGAGGTGGATCGACACAGATTCTGATATAGCAGATACTACCTACCTCTACATGGAATTCAACAAAACCAAAAAATGGATCAGATAAATAAACTGTTATTGTAAGAAATTGCTGGAAATAACGGGAGAACAGTGGGAGAACATAACAGTGTGAGGTGATGGGAGGAGACGTGGATAATGGCACAAGCCCTCACCTGTTCTTGGGCTGCAGCAGGCTCTGCAGGTACATGAAGCTCACCAGGAGTCGCTTTATGTCTTTAGATCTGAGGAAAAGGTCACAGAAAGTTTATGATATAATGGCAGTGGTGATTTTCAGGACCATATCACACAACATCCACTCGCTCAAATAAAGAAAATACAGCTCAGGCATGGCTGCCTCACATGTTTTTTTCTCTCTGCACATAATAATTTGGCAGAAGAGATGTTGAAGTGCAAAAAACAGCACTTCTCTAAGACTATACAATAATAATTGAAAGTTTATGAATTCCTTCCAATTACAGATATATTTTTTAACATTAAATGCTTATTCAATTAAAACTAGCCTTTTGTTAACTGAGGGAATTTATATTTACCCTTTGTTTGGCATTCTCATGAACACACACAAGAAACCTGCTCAGTTTGGTGTTCCTCATGGGAATGAAAAAAAAAAATACTGTAACCTTCTCGGCCAGCGTTAGCACTGCTAACTGATGTTAGTAATTTGATTTTGCCAGTGCACATAAATTTCAGCCAGCCATCAGTACAGTAAAATACAACAATTACCTGAAATGGGTTGCCATAAACTGAGCAATATGCCTCCAAGCATTTTGCATGGATTACATTTTCCAAGACCTGGAGGTTATTTAAGAATTTGTCCAGTGTATCTGGACTTTCCAGACCCCGACAGAAGTTCTGACATTTCTCCTCACCTTTGTCGAGAAGGAGACAGTTTCTTCATCTCCTGCTTCTTCACTTGGTGGTACATCTTGGCAGCTTTGTCAAAGAGGCGTTTCAGGTTGCCGTAGGCTCCCTCAAAGGGGGTCTCTGATTGGATGCTGGCACACACAAGAGATGAAATGTCTGTTTTAGACTTGTCACTTGTGGGATCAGGTTCAGTGAGGCTCAGTATCACAAGCAGAAGTACAAAAACGGAAGCTGTTTCTCACCAGCGCAGGTAGTAGTAAGTCGCCTCAACATTGTAGAACTTGCTCCCTGCCAGTGTGCCCAGCTGGTTAAAGGGCATTCCTGTACACAGACCAGTGAACAAGTTAATATTTATTTATAGGGGGTAACTGGAGGTCTATTGATGCAGACTGAAAATCATGACCTCATCATCAGTCCACGAAAAAAAAAAGACATAAGCCAAAAATGTTATAGTACCATAAACTGGGATATTAAAATAGCAAATAACTTAAATAGTACTTTCGGAAAATTTCACTGTCATATTAAAAATCCCTCCATAAGAACACATCTTAAGTCTTTCACCTTGACAATGAGTACAGTTTCAATTTTATCTGCATCATGTGTGACCTTTATGCAAATGTACTTATTTCCGAAGAAGTTGTTTCCATTCTAACTGACATTTGCTGTGCTTGTACACTGACATAAACAAAGTCAGGGAAACAGATTTGAAATGAGGATCTGAACCTGACACACGTCTAAAACAGAAACCACATCTTTGACCCAACAGCTCAATTGGGATGACTATTACTGCTTTAATAAGACATTTAAACACTGTAGATTTTTGATAAACAGCCATTAGTAATGTGGATATGATGACCAAGCAGGTTGAGGTAAACAACAGAATATCTAGATCAGTCTAATAAGTTCAGAAAATCGCATCCCTTTACTGTAATGCAGCCTTTAAAACCAGAAAAAGACAACACTTATGCCATATCACAATATTACAATATTCAAAATTTCAGGTGATATCTAGTCTTATATCATGATATCAATATATTGCCCAGCCCCGAGTTAGACGTAGTTGTGTAATTTCTTTACAATTAAATATAAATAGAGATTTTTCCAAATTTGCAAGAGTGTCCTTTGGAGCAACACCCTGAAATTATAAACATAAAATATTCCACACAGAACTGGCCAGATCCAAGAGCCATGTCAGGGTAAAAAGTGCTATCTATTTGCTGTAAAAAAAAAAAAAATCATATAAATAATAATAATATAAAGCAGTAAACTCATTAAAGCCAAAATACAATTCTGATTAATGTACATCGTCAGCATCTAGTTAGCAAGTGATCCATGAAACAACTATGTATCCATCATCTATCTATCCTCTGTAATAAACCATTCAGTCCAGAATGGTGAGAATAAGAATTTAATAGGGTTTGCAGACATAGCTAAATGTGCAATTCCATAACACATACATATATTCATGATCAGTATTTGTCAGTGTTTTTCTTCAAATGTTTCCTGATAAACAACTGGTGTAAACATTTCTTCTTGTTTTGGTTCAC
Organism: Neoniphon sammara; assembly: GCA_900302535.1. Taxonomy (NCBI): domain Eukaryota; kingdom Metazoa; phylum Chordata; class Actinopteri; order Holocentriformes; family Holocentridae; genus Neoniphon; species Neoniphon sammara. Next base: position 35,172 of record OMKZ01001791.1, on the reverse strand, counting down.
TACAAACATTCACATGAAACTGAAAGATTCTCAGCACACACACACACACATTTACACAACTTTCTGTATGCATAGTATGGTATTCTATTCCCAGCCAAGAAAACAAACTGCACAACTTCACTGGGTTTTCTGTTACCGTGAGAACAACAGCGTGTTATAGTGAGTGGTTTTACGTTACAGTCACTCACCGACGTGTGGCGTGACAGACAGGGCCTGGTGGTAAAACCTCTCTGCCAGCTGCTCGGCCTCCACTCCGGCCAACTCGTTCTGATAGCGGGCTGCAGAGCAAATAACAACGTCAGAAACCACAGAAGCAAAAATGTAACCAGAGAGAGAGACATTTCCTTATGGAAACCAATGTGACCATGGGACTAGGAAGTATTCTCGCAAACAAACTTTGTACTAACAGCCAAATCCAAACCATAAACTGAAGCCATATATGTGTGGTTTTCAATGATGGTCACCATGTAAAAACTTAAAAAGGTGCAGGTATAATTTTCGTTTCCTTCTGTCATATTCTTTGATATAAAGTACTGTATGTTCAAACTGCAAATACCTCTGAATTACACAAGTAAAAGCACCAAACCAACTAAACACCCTCTTCCTGTTGAACTCTATTGCTAAGCCAAAATTTCCCACGCTAACTGACACATGCATATAGGGCTGTCTCACACCTCTTCTGGCTGAGAACAGAGACAGATTAATTGCATATTCTACTATCCAGTATTACCTAGATCTCCAAGGTAGACCAGACAGCGATGACAGGCCATCTGTGCCCACTCCATCTCCTTGGGGGTGGCTGACACCGGTTTCTTTCGGCCTGCCGGGAAACATTGCACATTGCATTTTTATGCTCCAAGCATTTAGCTGATGCACTTACCCACAGTGACTTACAATGATGCAATGAAAGGGCAAGCTGAAATTCCTACACTCCCAAACAGTGCTCGCAAATAACAGTGCGCCAACAGCAAGGAGTCCAAGGGTCAAAGCGACAGCACCCAGACATTACATGGAAACATATTCCTCTGCCCCGAGTGTGTCTGTGTCAAATTAAAGGTGCTGCATAAAGAAATAAAAGCTAGAGGGACACTTTTTTGTAGGGTTTCTTTTAGGCAGCAAAGAGGAAAATGTGCATTTCTTATATTTCTTGAGGAGATGAGTGGTGAAAGAAAGGATTGCAAGACCTCATTTACACCTTGTATTAAAATGCAATCTGTATCTGGATATCCAGAGGTGTTCTGGCTCACACTGCTATCAGATCTCAGATAGGTCTAACTGCAAACCGTACAGCGTGTCCGCATAAAGGAGAACAAATCTGCCCACAGGGTAGAAACGTCACCACCACACCTCCTGCTACAGCTATAGAAGATGAGCCTTTGCACTGCAAAGGACAAGTAAGTACAGGCTCAGCATCACCTCAGCTAACCCTACACCTGTCCTGTTTGTTTTTGTTGACAATAGGACTCTCCACCGCTATTCACCTGCTTTGCATGGTGCATGCAAACAATGAGATAATGATCACAATGTGGACAGAGCGCTGACAGTGAGGACATAATTAACAGGTATAAATGCAAGGGCGTGTTCAGTCTTTTCATTATCTGAATAGCATATCCAGATGCAGGTCACGTTAATACCAGGTGAAAATGATGTTTAAAATTCTCAGAGGATGCTGTTACAGGGTTAGTGCAGGTTTAACTACGGAATTAAGTCCAATGCTTTTTAAATATTATAATACCATTATAAATGATATTTCTAACCCACTTTACAACAAAAACAGACCCAGCTCATGCAAAAATGTTCCAAAAACTAATGTTTGCTGTGTATTGGTCTGTGAATTTAGTCTGATTACTCATTAGAACAGTGTGCATTAAAAAATGTTATTACATTTAAATCATATTGGTTTTGACATTTATAAGGCCTCTAAAAACCATATGGAGGATTTAAAACTCTAATTTAACTTCTGTGTCTTGGATAATTCAGTTTAACCCTAAGGACAAGCAGACACTTGGTTTAATGTGTGTGAATGTTATGCATCATTCTCACCAGAAGAAGAAAAAGAAAAAAAATACCGCTCTATCTTGCCAAGAATGCTGTGAAAGAGGGACGAGATCTCACCCTGAATATGAGTCTATCTCATCTTTCTCTTTATGAAAAAACGGTGGACAACAGTGATTTATATAACCCAGTTTGGGTTTTTTAATGTTTGGTGTGCAGTATACATTTTGTGTGCATGTGGGTGTAATCAAAAGAAAAAAGTCAAATGTATTTTTTTCAAACACTGGTGTCCATCCTGAACTGGCCATTTAGAAGTCAGTGAATGTATTTACTTTTGGCTACGCATGCAATCTGCAAACCTGACGAAGCCTATTGCAGCTGAAACAAATCAGTTTTAATATTACAGCCTTTTCAGTTGTTCTTGAAGCTCAGCTGATTTTTTTTTCTTTTGCACAGTCTGCAAAATTGCAACAGATATTTCTTCCTTGACATAGACTAAAGGATATGAGGCCGCATGTGTGAGAAAGACTGATGATAGCAGAGGAGGAAAAGTAAGTATTAAGGAAGTCAGAACTGAATTTGAATATATGAATAGAACATGCAGTATGATGATGTTTGGGATATAGGATGGGGAGATTAGATGTTATGAAATTTAGCAAGAGATTTGGAGCTTTAAGTGCATGTGTGTGCTCTGTGTGTATGTGTGCCTCTGTGGGAATGTGTGTGTTGTGTTTTGCAGGTCTGACCGATCAGCGGGTCAGTGACATGGGTCCAGTCGATACAGTCCTGCAGCTCCAACTGGTAGTGTGACTGGATGTAGAGCAGCAGGTGCTGGTAGAAGCCCACACCAGCGATCAGGTGTGTTCGGTAGGCGCACTCCAGGGCGCTGCGGCTGTGGATGTGCTGCAGTGGAGGAGAAGGGCAAAACATATGAGGGATAAGATCAGAATGGCATTAACACACTTTAATTAAATGGCACTTATCAATCAGTGTCAATCTAAAAAGGCACACAAATGTGGAATACTAGTGCACCTTAAACAAAAGAATGTGCAATTTGAAAACACATTTGTGTTACAGAAAAAGGGTGGTAAGTGTTACCATCTTTTAGGAAAATAACTATAGAAGAAAAAAGATAAGCCAACCAATGACCACTAATTCAAGGAAGGGATGCTCTTATAAGCAATAAATGAACTACCTCTTAACAGACTTGAAGCTGCTGGCCACATCTGAAACTACTCCCGATCTCCCTTCTTACTTGAAGGTTGTGGTTATTGCCAGTCAAACCTTTGTGCAATAATATCTAAAAACTCAACTGCTATTTATGGCATAGAATTTTTCATGGTTTAAAATAACTAACAAGTTATCTCAAGTTTACACATTTCATTGCAAGCCATCTGATGGGCAGTCCAATAACACTATTTCATTAGCCAGGCTCAACTTGTGAAAAAATATTTTCCAAAGAAATCAAGAATCTTCAGTCTAGAAATTATCTAGAGAACAGCATGGCACCAACACAGTCAAGCTTAGGGGCTCCATTCTCCACACTTAAAAACAAACTCATAGTATTATGTGAAGTGCTTTAGATGCAAGTGTCCAGCAAATGTTATATGAGCTTTATGTGGCAGCCAGGCAGTCGAGCCTGCAACCAGAAGAAGACAAATGGACAGTGATGTATTTTCCACAGCTATGGGGCGAGTTACCTTCTTGTTTGTCTTGATAACCTGGATGACCTCATAGTAAACTTTCCTCCAGAGAAGCTCCTCAGCCTTGCGGCCATAGTCGACAGGATGGAGAAACATCAGTTTCACACACAGCTCCCTCAACCTGAGTACATACAGATAAACACACAGGTAGACACACACAAACAGGCACACACAGACACATGCGTTAGTTAGGGAGAGTGGGGTCACAAGTGCAATGACAACTTGTAGTTCAACCATTGTTACACCTGAAGAGGTGGGGCTATGCAGAAAAAAACACTAGGAGATGTACAAACTCATCCATTACTCACAGATTCTCATCCAAACCACATTTCTTTAGCTCAGCAGAATAAGGAATAAACCTTTTTTGGCCTGTCATGTTAGCCATGTAAATACTGGGCTGTCTTTGCAGTCACAAAAAATAAAACAGTGTTAGAAGTGATAACTTTGTTACACTAACATGCAAAAAGAAATACTGGTTGATTGTAAGTCAGTTAACCATTCCCATCTGTCACCCAAATGGCCTGTATGTATCAATCCAAGTTTTTCAGCACAATACATTGTTACAATGACAATCCCCAATTCATTTACGACCCCAACACGTGCTGCCTCACGTGCAAGAATGCTAACAAGCTTATGGTCAACTATTTCATTTGCAGGTGTGAGACAATAAATGACTGGGTGTCTGACTTACACTTAAAAAGCAGTGCTGTGTACTTCAGTCTGGTTTTCTTTGTTCTTAGTAAGTGGATAGTGCTCTATCTAATCAATTTAAACAGTAAGATAACCAGAAAACAGAATAAAAAGGCAGTCTTCATGCTGCATGGAGGATTGGAGATGAATAACTACAGAGGATTTTCAGTAACATGATATGCACAACAAATACAAGATGTCATGCAGCTTAGGTGAACAAAGTGTCAAAGCCCCTAAAAACAGCTGCACGTACTTGTTCCGAAGGCTGATGTTCTCCGGCTTGAAGACCTCTCTGTAGGATGCTTTGCTGCCAATGATGACATCCAGCTTGTGCACAGACTCCACCACAGCCCTAGACCCAATAGAGAGCATTAGCAATGACATGGTTGACCCTGTGAACTTAATATTTTGTAGTCGACAAGCTTATCAGGCGCCAATTCAGACATGGCAAGCCATTATATTAGCAATACAACGTTGGGTTTGCAGAAATCTTTCAGTTTCATTTCCCTGGCATGAGGGCATTACTAGCAAATGTAAAGATGTAGGGAGCTAACACAAGACAAAACCATTTACTCCTTTGTAGCTAAGTGCTCCCATCAGTCCTCTCTTGAGGTGACAAGCATCGCATGATTAGCCAGCGCTAGACAACACAACAACGTTAAATTATCGTTAGCACCGTGGTTAGCTAGGCAAAATGGCCTTGCTAACTTACCTATAAAGCCGCTTGATGAGAAGGACTTTCGCCTCTGGCTCGCTATCCTGCCCAGGTCCACTCATATTAGCAACTACCTATTTGATCGTACGCTCCAGCATTTAGTCGGGGTTTCCTTCAACCCTCCGAGCCCACAGTTGTCACGGTTGCTCGGTCTTCCTTCCCGGCAGTGACAACCGTGTTGATAGCCAGCTAGCGTTAGCTGTCAGGCTAACGTTAGCTTTGCTCCTCTACCCTCCTACCCAAAGTCTCTTTCGTTTCTTGTGTTCTTTGGCAAGACCCCCTCTACCCATCCGTTCTGTAAACCGGGTAGAAGGGGGTGCCCAATAATGTATGCTGTTCCTGGTCAGCTAAAACGCTCTGATATACTTCTTGTGTTGTTCCCTGTTCTAGCCATCACTACGAAGGCGGCCATTATTCCTATCAGCTAGTGACCGCCTGAATATCGCGAGAGCACAGTTCATATTCACGAGATTATGCCGAGGGTTGCCAGTTATTCTGTAAAACCCCTCTTCTCTGAAACTCTGGATGAGGACAACCTTTTCTGTGGAGCATGTTTTCGTGTAAATGCCAAGAACTGTCATGTAACAAACAATAGAAACTACAAAATTACATATTCTTAAATTAATGATTACAACAACCACTGGAGGCGATAAAATAAAGGACCAAAGGACCTTCTAAAGATTCAGTGACTAAAATGGTTGAGCATCTTTAAGTGTACTTTTTCAGCACAACCTTTCTGTATGTAAAACCGACAGGAGTAGACAATGGACAAAATAAGTGAAATATTTTTTAGATATAATTTAGGACTGTAAGACTTGCCCATAGTCTCCCAGGCTGCCTTATGCCATATATAAAGAAATACTTCTTTGTATCACACAAATCTATTGATCAGTCCTACCCTGAGTACAAACAAGAACTGATTCACTGGTTCATGTCCTGAATGCTTGTTATCCCCACTCAGGGTCACCAGGCCCTGTGTGCAAATGCAAAAGGCTTTCAGAGTTACAGGCCTTGGCTAATGTCACCCTGACGCTTTCCAGTGTTTTGTAACCAAGGCAGGTTTTGCTTTCATGGCAGGGTTGCCTAATAAACACTGATTGAATGTTAGACTCTCAAAGCATGCAAGTTATTTTGTAAATTTCTCTTCATCCACCATGCGCACCCACAATTTCAGACACCATCCTCCACATGACTGCTCTTTTTATTTTGTCACAGTGTTCAGCCAAACATGCTTCTTACAAAAATCGGGTGACTGGATAGGGCAATTAACCTCTCCGTTCTATCCAGTGGTAACAAATGACAGGCAGAACTACTTTTGTGATGTTTGTGAACAAACTTAATCGAGCAGACATCATCTGATTGGTTAATGGCTGCATTGGTTGCTTGAAAAATTGCATAAAGTAGCATGGCGTAACCAATCAGGTGAATAACGGGTGTCTGCTTGATTAAGTTTAGGGAAACATCACAAAACTATAGTTCTGCCTGTCATTTTCCCTATCAATATGGAGAAGTTAGGCCTAATTATTGCCATGTCCAGTATTACTTGATCTATTTTTGAAAGCAAAACCTGTGTCCTTTACAAACACACCCACAAGGCATCCAGTAATTTTGTGCTAAGTGTTTTGAAGCCCAAATGTGTAGTGACATTCACTGTTACAGCACAATTAGAACAAGCATGACCACTTGTTTGGCATCACTTTGCTCCATGAAAGTGTGGGCATTTAATCAAGACAAAAATCCTAGGAAATTTGCATTAACATTTTTGTTTAAGGCCCATGTTTTGTTATGTTAAGACAAACTTTAATTTTATCTTTTTTACCCCATTTTGCCCAAATATAGGCGCTGAAAATATAATTTGAATATTCTTAATCTTAATATAATATATTCTGATTATGTGATGGTTACTTAGGCTAGCAAGCTAACTTTACTTAAGCTTAAGTTAGTGGCTAAAGTATCATCACACACCAGGACCAGAGACAATCTCCACCTTTCTACTTAAATGTGATTGGTTTTGTGTTCATTTACAATTATTAAACTTTATAGACTTTTCTCATTTGCATTTACAAATGAGATATCATATTTGTTTTCATCATTTCCACAGAATTCAAACAAGTCAGAGATGGTTGTACTTTGGGTTTAAACCAAGATAATAAGAGCACACTGCTGGATAGTCCACCACAACCTCCACACAGTGTTTTGCTGACAGTTTCTTTTATATTGCTTGCACTCTTTTGTGATCAAATATGACATTGGACAGTTTTTTTCTTTTTTGGTCTTGAAAAGCATAGTGAACCATTCTCAGGTGTATTTGACAGATCGTATACTGAGCCTTAAGTTTTTTTTTTTTCCAAGGAGGCAAACGTGCTGATGACACTACATAGATCATTATCGAAGTGATATCCTACATCAACACAATCACATGTGATGTGTTGTGCCGACACTCCAGGTAAATACTGCCAGTTCTCTAGAATTTTGGCTGCATTTTAACATCATGTTGAGAGTGCGCATGTGTGTGTGTATGTGTGTGTGCACGCGAATGTTTCTGTTGTCTTATTTTCCACTTATCTATCGCCGAAATCATCCTCCTCCACCAAACACCAGCAAAATTCTTTTGAATTTTGTCTGCAACAGCTCATGTAAAGGGGCAATATGTAGTATTTTTACTGTCTCAGCAGGAAGCGGACACAGCCAGAGACTTGCATGAAGGAGGAGATGAGTTCTATCAATGTTACTGCAGTTCCTGCTGGTCACCCACAGAGGGCGATAAAGGTCATGGATTACTTAAAGTGTTTTAGTACCCACTAGTTTTAAAACTCCAAAGCCAAAGCGTTGGGCATGGAGAGCAGCGGGAGGGGTGAGGGTGAGGTTGAGGGTGAGGGTAGGGGAGATTGGAAGGAGCAGCTATCAAATCAATCTGAATCTGTAGAGCTGAACTGAAACACAATAGTACAAAACATCCAATTGCATTCACTTGTATTTTATTTTTAACCTTTTAAAAAAGAGAATTGTTGATTTTGCGCCTAATACATCAGTAGTTCAACATATGCACTTTGCCTTCTATCCAAATAACACCTTGGCAGCAGTTAACTCTTAAAAAAAAGTTTCCTATCCTTTTAGTGCCTCTTTAATGCACTGTTAACATTCAGCCCTGAAAAGTATTTGCTGCCCAGGTCTGGAGTAAACTGAGGTGGTACTCTCAGCTCTGTTTTATTCTGCGTTCATAGCATGAACCTTTTACTTGCTCCCCCATTGTGCAGAATTTTTGTGCACTTTCCCAACTCAGTAGTTGCCAACCCACTAAGGCACTGCAGGCAATTTAGTGTAGGAGGATGAGGATAATTACAAGCTTGCTATATTCGGTAGTGTCCCCAGTTCCTGCCTCCCATACTCTCAGCACCTCAGAGAGCGTAAGGAAAGGATCTACTATGCCCACCAAGAGACGCATTATAGTCCTGAGCCCCAGAAAAAAAAGAAAGAAAGAAAAAAAAAGATGAGGCCCAGATGAGCAAGCACTGTGACAGAACCACAAATCACCTGAATTTAATTGTGATCACAAATCCAGAAAAAAAGTCAGAGTGAATGAGGTTGTAAGTCTAGAAAATGTAGCTTTATATTGCAAGCATTGTAAGAAAGAAATGCCAGCACAGCAAAACCATAACTTTCAAACAGTGTTCCAGATACCCACATCATCCACTTCATTTAACCAGCTGTGAAGTTTAGAGTTTTTGACTTTTCAGAGGATGTAGTTTCTTTCCCAAAGTTATATTTAATAACTTTAAAAGAGGGGAGACATGCTCTGAGCTTACACACACACTGTATATGTTGAGCGAGCAAACTTCCAGAGAAGGTTGCAAGAAGCAAGACTTGTTTCTTTCACTACAGGTTATAAAGCATTAGAGATTTTGACAAGTTTGTGCATTAAAAAACATATCACACCTTTTCACACCATGTTAAGAATTTAATTATTTGTTTATTTATTAATTTATTTACGTATTTCTATCTCCAAGATTCACCCACCCGAAAAATATAAATTCCGGTTTATTCCAAAAAAACAAACAAACAAACCAAAAAAAAACCAAAAAAAAAAACAAATGAAAAAGAAGAAAAAGAAAAAGAAAAAAGGAAGAAAGAAAGAAAAGGAAAGGAAAGAAAAGAAACGATGGAATTTTCATCAACCGCATCAAAGGAATTAATCAACAAAATCAAAGTGGCAATAATCATTATCATTATTACAATAATAATTCAATGATCAGAATATCCACATTCATAACAAATCCATATACAACTGCAATACACTCTTCAACATCACTCTTCCATTAATATACACAAAATCCCCAAATGTCTGTCCTTTTTCAAAACAACAATAGAGGAGTTTTGGGGGAGGAGGAGCTATGGCTTGTCAAGGGGTATGAAAATGAGTGACCAGCGAAGTTGATGGATCTAAGGTTAGTAAGAGTATAAGGGGGAGGCACACTTATTTAATATGGACCTATACAAAAACAAGCAATGGCAAATAATGACAGTACTTTCATGGACGGATTTGCCCGTCTAACCAAATCTTCAGCTGACAAGAGGTTAGAGGGCTCCATGAGAGGCAGAATTTGGGGAACTAAATTTTAAGGAATATATAAGGGTTGTCTGAATAAATATATAACTCTGAATGACAACCGCTGCAAACATATACCATAGGAACCTAAAGTGAAAATCAGATACGCAAGAACTCAAAACAGGTCGAGAAATAGAAAGAAATGCAGATGGAGGTTTCTGGAAATATTGTCTTAGTCTATATATGTACAAACATTGCTTGGTCACCCAAATCTACTTAAAAAAGCTTTTTAGTTGGTCAGAAAATGAGTGCAAGCTTAAGATTATGTGAGTTAACTTCTTGTATGAGAGCTTCAAGAATGCAGCTAAGTGACAGACCTTGCTGATATTCTAAGTCTGCACAGAAAGTGCCTCTGATAGCTGTCCATACACATAAAAACCTTTCCATGCCTCAGTATTGGTAACTTCAGAAGACCTATTCATAGAGAGAGAGAGAAACATTAGAGGAAAAAAATAACTGTACACTCTGCATGTACAAACAAACTGTATATACACATAGACATACCATATATACACATTTATCCAGTATATACACAAAGATTTATCCAGTACGCACACTTATATACAAACACATTCACTCGTTTCAGCAGAACCTCTAACATATCTCTCTCTGTCATCTTTTAAGTGATTAGAAGTGGAAATGGCAGGGACTTGAACTCAGGTTGGTGTCAGTGGAGTCCATTCATAGAAATAAATGGGGAGTTTTACAGCAAATTTGACTCCAGAACTGAGTCAAACAGCCACACTGAAACCAGGAATTCATCATTTGACCTCTGCTTGGTTAAACTCCAGACAGATAGTTGGACTTGGAATACAAAATAATAGATGTAAGAATGTCCTTATCCAAAGGCTTTCCGATCGTCCGTAAATGGAGAGCTCCATGGCGATTGTCGGGCGAAAAACATCATCCGTCCACTTTTTTTTTATTTTCTATCTTAGAATGATCATAAGCAAGAAGTAGGGGGCACAGGTCACAGCAACGTGCAAATTGTTGTAAGGGGAGCAGGTAAAACATAAGTTTGTCCCTTTTGTCACAGTCCTAGGGCAACGGTTCTCCTCAGTGTTCCACAAGATTGTCTTAATAAGAAAACTCGGTTCATATAAAATGGATCATTTATGAACTTCCATTCGATAGAGGCGTCTATCTTTATCAAGAAATAAATATCTGTTCCGGAAGATTTCTGATGAAGAGTTTTTTTTTTTTGTACTATGTTAAGAATAAGCAGTTATCATATAAATATAAATAATAACATTCTGTCCAGTTTTCAAAGTTTTCATTGAAGCAAGACTTTTTTTTTTGAAGCAGTTTCACTTGTATAGGCTGTGCATATTTAGTTTCCTTTAAATCAATGTCTAAAAGAGATTCAAACGGAAGAGCTAAAACTATGAGCTGAGAAATTGTTGTAAATGTTGAGCAAGTATGTCTAAAACGGAGTAAAATGAAGTGATTAAATAATGCTTTGAGAATCCTAGATAGATAAATAGTTAGAGTGAATAGATGAATAGGAATCCAAAAGTAATGTGAAAAGACTAAGAGAGAGGGAAATAAAGAAATGTTTTGAGATAAATGAGCTTTCACAGAAAAATTAAGAGAAGTCAAGCACCTTTGAAATACATCTTACCCACAGTACAATACATCTCCCTCTCTCTCATTGGGAGCAATGTGCCTTCCTTGGCCTTTGTCTTCCTCTGCTCTACTCACTGATCGGACTGCATAGCTGTTCTTCGCATGCTTGGTAGGCCAACAAACACCATTATATGTTGGGCCTCCCTTCAAAAGAAAACTGTATATCCAATCACAAGGCGTCAAACACATTAAAAAAAATCCAGTTATCCAATCAGAGAGAGAGGGCCCAAGTAAAGTATGGTAAAAAACCCAGCATTTCCTTACATGGTCCGCTGGGGCTCTGCACCATCCTTTGAGCAAAGGGAATGGGACCAATGCCCCAAGTTCTCCCTTTGTCAGCCAATCGCGTCACGAGAGAGGGCTCTTGACATTTGGCCATGCCACCCTGTGGACTGCCCATGGTGCATCAGCCAATTAGGTTCCAGATTGTCCTCGATGAAGCTTTGAGAGTGGCTATGGGGAGAAAAAAAGGGAGACAGAGAGAGAAGAAACGGGGGAGGTGCTTGATCAGGTGCTATTGAAGCATAGCTAAGAGATCTCATCCTAGGCGGACCAAGTATCTGATGGCAGTCTTTCCAAAGCTGGACTCATCTCTTTTCTCAGTTTTGTGTTCAGCTCTGAGGCAATTGCTTGTTTACCTGAGTCTCTCAATTTTATGTCACTGAGGTATTTTCATGGCAATATTAATCTCTCAATCACGGATCATCTCACAGCTCTGTCAGAGACTGATGTTCAGACCTAGCCTGCTTTAAATCCAACGCTCATTATTTTCACAAAGACAATGTAGCCCTACAAGCTGTCAAAATAGAAGACGGACAATCCTTCCCTGTGTAAAATTATTAGCAGTATTAACATTTGGTGGATCAACAATTAAACATTCATTCTATTTATGAATCTCACCTTTTCTGTTTTATGGCTGATTCACTAGCACTGACCTATAAAGCACTAGCGCTGGCCATTTTGACCTTTGACACAGCAAAGTACAGCAAGTGATTTCTTTTCTCAAAAGATAAAAAAAAGGCTGATACTACAAAGCTGATGTGAAACTCTTCAACTCGTCTTGGCTCCGCCTGAACGTCTAAACAGTTACCAAGCTGAGTTGTTGCAGAGCGACACCAGTGTGAAGCTACAAAGACAAAAACACATCCAGACAAACTTTACAATAGACAGTTCATACAGAAAATGAAGGGATATGGCAACACATTACAAATAGTTCAAAGACTGGAGTTTCAGCGTTTGACACATGAGAAAAGAATTCATTTCAAAAACACTTTAAATCCATGTTATAAAAAATTTTTTCTTGAAGTTTATCATACAGTGTCTCTAAAATATAGGGTTAAAATAGAGGTTTCACACTAGACATGTTATCATTTTGTCAGATTAGGTCGCATATTACCTTTAATCCTTGAAAAAGTACCAAAATTTGGTTAAATGCTGTTATCAAACATTTTTGGACATAGGTGTCACTCTTGTGTCACTCCACTCTCAAACAGTGGATATCTCATTTTGGGAAGAAACTTCAATTTGTGGTATGTACAGGAGGAAGTGTGTTTGTCACTATTCAAAATTTGTAATCAAGGGCCACACATTATATTTTCAGTGTCTTAAAGTCTTAGAGATTTAGTTGATGGTTGGCTAGTCTACTGGCCAAAGGATGCTGATAATATGTATCCCAGGCACTTAACGGCAGAAATTGACTGAATGGTCTGCTTCAGTAGCAGACCATTTAAGTCTGCGAAAGCAAACTTAAATGGTTGAAATGGTCCTCTCCTTTCAGACACTATGACAAAATTCAGAATGAAAAATAAAATATGGTTCAAGTTAAAATGTTGCAATAATTTCCGTCTTTTCTTGCAATGCAACTGCACTGAAATGACTTGAAATATGTGGCAAGCGCCCAAAAATATGATGATCCGTCAATGGCATTTGCCTTTACTTTCATTAATACCTGCACTTTATAAGCAAGTCGCTTGAATATTTAGCACTGAAGATGTTCTTCTGAATTAAAAAAAAAATACTAATAATGTGACCTTGAACACAATGGACACCAACACGTTTTAAATGGAAACCTGGCAATAGATTTCCTTTGTCCATTTCATTCAAAGCACCTTCATTCAATCTCAAAATTGTGTCACAGCAAGTGCAACTGCCACTGAATGATGCCAAGGAAAAATAGCATTTTGGGGGTCATTTCCCACAAATTCGAAACAGCTCAGTAACAGTTACTAGCAAACGACCGGTCCTTCAATTGTGAAATCACGCTGCGGACATTTTAGGGGAGTTGCTTTAACTTATATAAGATTGGAGATTGGAGGAGGGTTTTTTTTTCTCAGACATTGACAATGAAACCCCACCACCCCAGTAGACATAAGAACACAAAAGGGATGCACAAAGAACAAAGACACAGACGCACACAAAACATATTGAAAAAAATATGTCCTGGCAAAGACACAGCTGGAAAGAGAGGAAGACAGTGAGTGTGTAATGACAGAGGCAGTGCTATGGTAGACACAGACATTTGATTTTGAAAATGGCACCATTTGTTTCTGTTTAGCACCAGTTTATCACATATCGGTTCTGAGATTGAGAAGAGAAAAATTGCACGCGCTCACTCCAAAAACAAGTCCATTGGATTGGAAAAAAAAAATCCCAAAAATGTCGGCACATCTTCCAACATATTTTCTTTTTTTTTTTTTTGTCATTCATCTCTTGCAACTTTGGATCTCTGTTTTCAGCCCTCAGATCATTTCTCACACAAAGCAAAGCTAATTTGGATCTCCTTCTGTTACCTCTATAAGCTATTTGAAAACCCTGTTGAAATACGCTCAAAGGCACTAAGTAAGCCAGACTACACTACCACATATCTACCTAAAGAATTTGCAGCCTGGCATATTCAGGACAGGTATACTTAAAATATACCTGGATCTGTGGGAATCAGGGGATACTATGAGCTGGCTTATAGCACTACCAAGTTAATGGCTACTATGAAGTCTTTGGGGTGCGAGACATTCTGTAGTGCTTGTTCCTCACATGTATTTTTTTTTTTTTTTGTCATGAAGCCACAGACAGGCAATGAGCACACAAAGCAGATGTTCACATATCGACTTGATATGGCAACCATATACTTGTATGTCAAATGCTTTGTTTGACTGATTCAAACAGTTTACAGTATGTGATAGGGTATCATTATCTTGTCCTGCAAGAGTGATACTGACTGAAGCTCGAATCTGAGCGTCAAGAAAATGAGTGTCCATTGAAGAGCCCTTTGTGGTGTTTTAATGCACTGCACAGTAGCTGTACAATAACTAATCCCTCTCCCCCCTCACACTTTTCTTCTCTCTCTTGCTTGGACAAAAAAAGTATTTCAACGGGGAAATATTTTGCAAACCATTTTCTCGTTAAACGGGTGAGGACAAGTAATTTCCTTTTTTTTTTTTGTAAATTGTGTCATCTCTCTCTGATTTGGCTTAGTGTTGTGTTTGACCTACTCCCCCTTCTTCTGCTATGCCTGTGGTTGCTGTTGCCGTGGTCCCGGTTGCCTGTGAGGTTGTCATGGGGGAGGATGTTTGGTTGCCACGGAGCTCTCCATTCTGACTAGGTTGCTGATGTGGAGTGGGTAGAGAGGGAGGATCTACGGTTTGGGGGAGGACTCCATTGTGGGGTGAGCTGTCAGAGGAAATGCCCGAGGAAGAGACTCTGAGGCCTTGATCGTTGGTTACTCCTCCTCCTCCTCCTCCTCCACCACCTCCCCCTCCACCTTCAGTTTTCACACCGGGGTCTGCAGAACCCAGGGAGGAAAGCTGGTCCTCCTAGCGAGACAGAGAGAGAGGGAAGGGGAAAGAGGAGTGGGAGCAGGGAGAGATGGTCGCAGGAGAAAGGCCGTTCAATGGGCAATGGGAGGGATGGGAAGAGTTGCAAAAGGAGGTGGCCGGTCGAGGCGAGAGATAACGTGACAGACAGAGGAGAACAACAGCAGAGGGTGCATGTCGGAGAGGTGTGAGAGTAAGTGGGAGGAGGTCAGCATAGTGAGGTAAAGATGAAGAGTGGGCGAGTGGGAGAGGCGCCCGAAGAAAAAAAGGGGTTCAAGAAGAGTTCAAAAAGTGCAGAAGGCGGGACGTGATGGAATTGTGGGGGACATTCCCGAGTGGACAAAATCAACAACGAGCGGTGTAGATAGATGCGATCGTGACATGGGCACATGTAAAGGCCGATGGCAGAGGGCAAAGTAAGGCAGGATCAGAATGAGAGACAAGTGATAAGGGGTTGGAAGAACCACATAGAAAGAAAGAGAGAGAGAAAGAGAGAGACAGAGAAAGAGAGAGAGACAAATGAGTTACGAAGTCGATGCGTGACGTACACCAATAGAAATGGCAGCATAGGAAAGGGGGCACAGAGAAAGAAGGGATGGAGGGAATTAAAACTCTTGAGGTCATAGGGTCCTGATCCTCTTGTGATGAGTAGCAAGGGGTGTTTGTCGGTGACAGGTGTCAGAAAAAGTCAGGAAGTCAAGTGAGTCATTCTTCGCCAATGAGTACAATTCCTGTTCAATAATCTCTATCAAGATGGGCGTGCTTGAGTAGCTGCAAATACCTTAAATCAAGAGCTAATAAGAAGGACTCTAAAGTGATGGCTTCCAAAAAAATCTTAACAGCACATAGCATCAGCCTGCTAGGACAAATAAAACATGCAGAAAAGCCAAATCGAGCTGAGCGCCTAATTTAAAAAGCAAAGTTAAGTTGCATCCTATGCCCTATGATGAAATCCAAAACTCTGTCAAATTCACTGACCAAAACGTTCCAACCCAAACCCATTGATCATTTACCAATGAGCTCTTTGAAAAAGGATGCACTTATGCATGTACTGGGTTGGAGCTTTTGATTAGTGATGAAGCCAAAGTTTGGTTTTGCCATCTTTCCTTACCTACATTGGCGCAGAATAACATCAATGCAAATATCAGTGTCATTTCAGTTATTAGTTTTTATCAAGGTCTGTTTGCAAGCCTTCACTCCCAGTCTTGTTCACTGTAGTCTGTGTAGGAGCAGTGGGAAGAGAAAACATTTGGGTTATTGGGCCAATAGACAACTATGAGGACTTTATAGATAATGGTGCTTAATGTATCCAAGAGCTGGTAAAATATGCTTGGAGTATAGAAGCATTTTGAAAGCTGGAATTCACAGTTTTACCATCAGGCCTGGGTAGAAATACCTCTTGAAATAATTGCACTTATCGTGCTTGGTACATTTGCTGGGTGGCGTCTAGACATGATTACAGGGACTCTGATTCACTGAACATGTTAAACGAGTTTATAGCCATCTAAAATAACCTGAAAATATATGCAGTAGGAGTATTTTAACCCAGGTTTGTTCTATATCAAACATCGGAAAAGTACTTTTTGACATGAAATACCACTTTAATTCTTACACACAAGAAGTATGAATTACTGTAACATGAATGGGATGAAGTGCTGGAGAGAGAGGAAAGACAGGAAGGAGAAGGGGCAGTTTGGTCTGTATCCAGTAGAGAAATGGTGCAAAAGGATCAAAAGCTAATTAGCAGTGAGATTGCTGTACTTGGTGGGTGCGTCCATTGTGAGTAGAAGATGTATCCATTGCTCTAGAAAATTGAAAAGAAAAACATTACCCCAAAATTTGACCTGAATTGGCAGACCTTTTCTCTTCTCAATCAGAACCAAAATGAGCGAGAATTCATACATTTTTTTTTGCAGTTTGCATTTACTAACTGGTGCTATGAACAGCTATGTTCCCATCTACGGTACAGACAGTTACAGGATGCCAGTAACAAGACTCTGGTGACATTTTTCCGCTACTCTCAATCTATTACAAGTCACAACCACCAGTTCCATTTAATATCCATGCGTAGGAATGCGTGCACCCAGTACACATGTCTATTAAACTGGGAGGAAAAGAGCAGCTAACCGTAGACACAGCAAGATTTATTTACTGACATCCTTTTTTAACTTACCAAACTTGCTTCTCTCACTGTAGGTTGTAGCATTTGATTACTTGGTGTGATCAATTACAGCTTGGTGTGAGAGTGTATTTTGGTGCTGTAACTAATGAATGTTAAGGCGCTGGAGACAGAGACACAGAACACATTGTGGACTATTGAAATGTTAGGTGTATAGTAAATGACGTAAATACAGTATTATAGACACAAGTTCTTACCCATCTCCTCCAATCTCATTTGAACAGTTGATATCTATGATAAACTCTATCTTTCTCACCTCCAATTAAAATCTGCGTTAAATGTTGGTTTACTCACTGCATACATCAGTTTTAACATTAAAAATAATCCACTTATGACCTGTGATGACTAGCTTGCCCAGGGAAGAACTTTAGCTCTGAAGTAAAACAAAACTCAAGGCGGTACGCGTGACACACTTCATCAGACGCACAAGAAACAGTTGGCCTGCACCACCACTCAACCAACTAATGTGCCAAACACATATACAGACACATAAATATCAGAAACACAGACTCACTGTAGGACAGAAACACACAGAAACATACAAAATAAATAAATAAATAAATGTGCACATTAATCAATATTCTTCAGGGAAGGATTGGGTCAGATACGGAGATTTCCCATAATTCCCGTTGTTTATCTCAGGGCGAGCTGGGAGGGATGACTCAAATTGAATGGAAATGTAAGTGTATGGTGCATTTTAATGTACATAGGAAGCACAGTGGTAAAAATGTGTAGCGCAGCTGCGTTAAAGAGGCTAAAATTCCACAGTAAAAGAGAATTCACACGTTAGCCCAGAAAATTTGGTCAGTCCAATCAAAATTTGTGAATGGCAAGAATATCAGTCTCTTAAAGGAAAAATCCACCTCCAGATACTCTTCCACTGTTAGAGATCATCAAATTACAAGGTTCGATGTATTCCAGAACTTCTTCCAGTTAATTTGCAATGCAGTGTGATTTTTGTTTTTTCAACCTTCAACCTGCCTTGTCTACTGCTAATGCTATTTCCTACATTTCCCAGAATGCCTTTGGACAATCCCCAGAGAACATGCATGAACTTGCAAGTTCATGCAAAGTTGGCAAGATGAACATACCGTTAGCTACTCAACTTTGTCAAAAACATGTCTTGTGGCTGCGTTGTATTCTGGTCAACTGAAGCTAAATTTGTAATTCCTCCTTTTCTAAGATGGATTTGTCCACGAATGACTGTTGGTACAAAATGCTGAGTCTAGATCTTTGATTCTGAGGGACTGCTGATGTTTTTTGCTATATAACTCCTTTGCAGCAGCTGGAAAGATCTTGACAAGGCATTATGTCGCCTATGAAAAATACACCAAAAAACAAAATGGACCCAGAAACACGAAGTACATCACCAACATCAACATCAGTAAACAGCTTTTAAAAAGTGATATCACAGAACCAGTGATGTCATCAAAAAGTGATTTCAGGATCCACTGACAGTGAATGAACGATGACGCGGTGAAGTGTTTTTTCAAGCTTTATCCCCCTAATTAATTTCATGAATGAAATGAAATTAGAAATGGAAATAAAGAAATCCCTTAAAGTCAGCCTCCCATTAACTGTCAGTGGATCCTATCGCTCATGACATCACAGGTCTTGCCTCTTGTTTCACAAATCTTGACCGAAGCCACAGAACTGGCCTGCCAATGTGTGTATTCTATTTTACGCCAGATTTTTTTTCTGTTTTCTTTTTTTTTTTCCCTTTTTTTATTTTGAGTTGCTTGTCAGGAAGTAACAATTTTGCATTCAAAATTGTTGACAAAAAAGACATTTCTCATAGCTATTCACTGACTCCAATTTTTTTTTCTGAATTTCTACAAATATAAACAGAAATAATTGATGTCTTAAATCGTGTGATCATCAATGTTCAGTGATCAACAATGTGCAAGTGTAAGAACTGAAGGGAACCTGCCTAGCCATCCTGTTAGTAATGAGTGTGCTGCACATGGGGGAGTAACTCTGATAATTCTTATTTCCATTGGCATACAGTAGACTATTGTGTATTAACATTATAATGCTAAGTGCATCATACAATAAACAAAAGCCAGTGAAAAGATGGAGTGACCACTAAATGCGATGAAAAGTTGAATTTTTGCAAATGCCAACATCTGAAAATAGCGGAGCTTACAAATCAATGGCACCCATTGATTATTTGTATTTCTCTGCATTTCTGCCATAAACAAATTACCCAATGCAAAGAGTTACAGGAAGGTCTCCGTATATGACTTGAAAATCATTTGCGAATAATAATGTTGGCATAAGTGTCTGCGGATTGCTTGTTATGACTGGACTGTGTGTATCTGTGTGCGGACAAGCAATGGCATTTTCATCTGTGGAGCGCTGCAACAGTCACACACAAAACACTTGATTAGAAAGATCTAAGCTATAATACTGATCACAGGATTTGAATATCTCTGCCAAGGCTTGTGTATATAATGTGCTCATTGGTCAACATAATCTGACAAAGCATCATCATTCAAAAGAAATATTCAGTTTGGTTGAAAATGAAATCAGCAGTAGAGGCCTGTCACAGAGTATTTCAAGAGTGGTTACCAGTGGAGACAGGAGACTCGCGATTATGACGGGAGGGTGACAACATAACCGAAGATTGTAACGTTCACATCCTCCTGCCTCGGGGAGGAGATGGGAGCTGATTTAATACAACGGCTAGCCTAGCACCGTGCAGAAATCAGGCATTTTCTTTATTTTGTCAGGGGGGGGGAAGAGACCTCAAAGCTGTACTATGCAAGGTGTTAAAGTAAAAATACACTGGTCTTATCAGCCTAAATCATTGCATCCTCACTGACTGAGACACTGTGGATTCGTCCTATGCCAGTTTTCAAAGCAACATGCCTTATCCCTTATGTTTGTTTTTTTCTGTAACATATGCACCAGTCTTGCCATCTTGTCCATGTGAAGTAAACGGCAAATTGGCGTTTAAATAGCTAACTCAGCCTACCTGGTGCACTACCAGTACATTTTGTGCAGCTCTATGTTGGCAGCAAGCTGCTTCGTGCAATTGAGTTTGCGTGTCTTTGTGCAATTTAAAATCTTTGGCTTTGTTATCACTCTTCCAACACAGATCTGAGCCCCTCAGAAACATCGGCAACCTCCCTCCAAGCATTCTGTGACAGGCCTCCTTTTCTATAAAGGCAAATGAAGAGTAAGTGGGCCTATCAGTGTGTTGGTTTGGAGTTCACAGGGTGCTGCATGTGGACAGGGACGCACATAGAGAACAGTAGAAGTGGAGAGAGGCAGCAGGTTATGGATGGAGAGTGAGAGTTTGCCGGTTTGTTTATTACCTGGATACTCGGGGTGGGACAGGCGCGAGACGGGGCTGCACTAGGATGGACTGACGCCTCCCCTAAGAGAAATCACCGTATCTCATCAACACAGGAGGAGAGGAGAGGAGAGGAGAGGCTGAAAGTAGGAGGCAGGAGGAGGAAGACGACAACAAAAGAGGGAAGGCTTGTGTGCATTGGGGGGGAGTCACAAGGGCAGTGAGGGTTGAGGAATCAAAAGCCACACAAACAATACATACACAATTCACAACGGGGAGTGAACTGAAAATGAGGACGCACAGATAAAAAATGCTTTGAAACACACACACACACACACACACACACACACACACACACACACACACAGAAACACATAGGCACACATCCATACGCAACCACAAACAGTAACTACTAAAATG
>OMKZ01001788.1:8211-18306 GCA_900302535.1 Neoniphon sammara | reverse complement strand
GTATGTAGACAGGAAGGATGGGGGAGAGAGAAGGGATGACATGCAGCAGAGGGTGCAGGTCGGAATCAAACCTGCACCACCGCTGTGATAATATGTGGTACGCAAATACTGTATATACTATATATATACAAAATACTGTATATAATATATATACACACACATATATACATATATATATATTATATATCCACATATAACACATTATCCAACCTGGTCCACCCATTGACTGCACATTTCTGAAAGGCTGTTAGCGATGTAGCATGCTTATAGAGCTACACACACATACACACGCACACACACATGCCCTCAGTGGCTGATTAATAAGAGCACAGCCCAAGGCATTTACCACCACTCCATTATTCAATTTGATTATCTGGAGGAAAAGATAGAGTATTAGAGCTTTTAATGACTTTGGCATCCCCTCGTGTATTACTTGCTGATGAGGACGGTTTTAATCATTGTGCTGCGCTAACTTGGTCCAGAATCACAGCAGCATATTAATGCAATGTGTTGAAAACGATGCACAAACACAGGTTAAGGGGCCTCATAAGCAGAAAAAGAGCAACATGGGGATGCTAGCAAATTAAAATACGTGATTAATACCCCGATACTTAGGAGGAGCAGGGAATTTGTTCTTTTGGACCTCTACTGTCGACTGGGAAAATTATACAGACTGCAAAGGTAAATAAACTAACAAATGCTGACACTGGATGCACAGATCATTTCCAATCCCCAAGCCTGACTACAGTATATATATTCTACACAAGTATGTACAAAAACAACACAATTTTTGATAAAAAAATATTCTTTAAAACAAGCAAAAAGTGTGGTTTGTGTCTTTGTATCGTAGTAGGTTGAATGCAAATAGGTATTTCCTTCTGTTCCTTTTTATCCATGTTTCCATGTTTCTCTCACTGTGTTGTGAGAGTGACTGCTGCAATTCAGTACTCACTCTCTCTGATATGCTGATATAAACCCTAGTGGCCCTGATGTTCATGCGTGCAACTGCACTTGACTGTACATCCCATGAATTTTTTTGATACCTCATTAAGCATGTATGCACAGTTGCATGTGGGTGTTCGGAGCTGTGCCTCCTCTCTGGATCCAAATGTGTGTGTGGGGGGGGTAAACATAAAGAAAAATACTGATGATATGGGATTTGTTCTTTTTTTTCCCCCCTGAGCTGAACAAGGTAGACTGCATTGACCATCAGTGAACTAGAGAGTTTGAAAACCCTCTACAGTATTTTCTGTGTTAATAAACATAAACAAACTGTGTATCATGTTTGCTACAATGTTCCTAGTATGTTTTTTTTTTTTTTTTGGCCAGAATAAAGATCAGCAGTAATGTCAAAAGTAATACAATGTACACTATTATCTTATATGCTCTATAGTATCCATCTGAATACTGAAAAGTTGGAGTAAACATATATTTAAGGTAACTGGACATTTTAATTACCTCAAGGTACTACCAATATTTTGTATAATTAATAATTTTGTATCAATGAGATTGTCATACACTGTTATAGTGTGAGAAAAAAGCAAAGCTGTAATAATCATTTCTATTTGCTGGACCCATTAAAAGAGTGTTTTTGCTGCTTGCTGTAAAATCCTGGTCAGCTGTCAAATCTCTACAGACAGACTTGTTGCAGGGCTGAAAAAGTGCCACTAATGAGGAGGTCACTATGTACACAGTGTGTTATCTGTTGTAAAAGAAGTTGAAGAACATGTACTGTATGCAAACTTTAAATTTGAATTTAGCTTCCTTGTATAATTTTTGGCTTCACTCCAATGGGAGTCAAAGTTAGAACCTTGTCGCTCCTACAGCCACGTTCTTTCTCTTGACTGACACAGGACCCCATATCCCTTGAGATGTTACTGTATATAGGACCATAACACTGCCTCTTAAATGCACTGCATTTCTATAAATGGACTGCATTTCTAGTCTACCGACCACTCAAAGCTCTTTACAGCCTAACAGCCTCCTTCACATTCACCCATTCATGACACACACTCGGGAGGCGCCGGGGATCGACCCAGGGACCCTCCGGCTATTAGATGACTGCTCTTCTTCCTGAGTCATGCTACCCCGCTGAATGCTATGTAAAAGGACACAAATCACATTATAGCTTGCAAAAAATTACAATTTCTAGTGGTGCAGTGCTGTATACAGTTCATTTAAAAATTTGTTTAAGTTCAACTGTTGCTCCCGGCCTTTTTTGAAAAGGTATGCTGATGAGAGTGAGTTCTGGTGTACCTTCAGTTTCTGCTCAAATGGCAAGTTAAGTGCAGTAGCTATGTGTAGATCGCATCACCCAAACCTGCTGGAGAACAGATTGTGTCTTTTTATGACTCAAAACTTAATCAGTCAACCTACTACCCTCTACACACTATATGTGCATCAGCTTAGAGCTGATGTACACACACAGTGGAAAAAAATCATGAGAAGTTATTCTTTAATGAAATGCAGTATGCCTTACATTGTTATTTTTCTAGATGTAGTCACTTAACACATCATAAATGTGAAACGTTGGCAGACTGTGTTAACATGGAGTAACATGAAATTACAGCTCGCTGGTTCTGAACATATAAAACACCCATCCTTGAGGTTTCAGCTCAGCATGCCTACATCATCATACACATAGCTGTGCAGTACTGAGATGATAATGAAGCTTGAATAGTAGCATCACAGACCATATTGTCTCCCTCAGGCTACAAGAATGACCACTATGATCTCTAAGTATAACAGCGGTCACTTAACTGAGCGTAATGGCAAGATAGAAGCCTGATATAATTGACTGAAGGATCCCTTGATTGCATGAATGTGACATTCATTTACACATTCAATGTAAAAGGTCATTTTCCCAGCTCAGTCAGATGGACGTGTTAGCACAATGACAGCAGAACCATGTGAGGTTAATCCCACCGTCACTCACCGGGATAGCGAGGCAGGAATTAATGTGACAAGTAAATGACAGTGGTTTCCTAAAAAGGGCTGAGAATCAATTTTCAATATGCAGCAGCCTGATCTGACCCGCACTGGCAGGTCTCCCCCTTCCTCCCAGCAGAGTGTGTTAAATCCAGTCCAAGCACAGGGCTTGAATAAATCTGCATTCAATTAACGGATTAGCCACTGTTTAAACATGGCTTCCTCTCTTTGCCACTAATCCACCAAGTGGGTGTCTGTGAAAGACACAAGGCGCTGTTTCAATAAATTTGTATTTGAAATTGTCGGGAATAGAGTCAGGAGACATTGACATCTTCAGTGTCACATGGATGTCGGGGACACTGCCCTGGGATTGGCAGACAGGTGTGGTCGTCCCCTTATTTATTTAAAAAAGGGGAGTGTAGAGTGTGTTCAGACAATCAATGGTTACACTTCTCGGATTGCCTGGATGCAATTCAAGCAGAAGTCGTACCTCAGGTTCAGGAGGAACAGTGCGGACTCTGACCTGGCCATGGAACAATGAACCTACTCTTCACCCTCTCATAGACAATCAAAGGGGTATGGGAGTTTGCAATTCCAATCTACATAGGTTTTTTTATACTTGGAAAGAGATTACGATGGCGTACCCCAAGGTATACTGTATGAGGTACACGAAGAATATGGGGCTTGCTGGTACGAGCTATTTGGTCCTTACACTCCATCAGTTAGAGCTGTGTAAAAAAGCTCATTTAACATGAATGTTGGACTCCAACAAGGGTGTGCCTTGTGAGTTGTTTATTTGTGTTTTTCATAGACAGGACATCAAGGTGCTGCCAAGTTCTGAAAGGTATCCAGTTTGGTGGCAACAGGATAGCACGTCTGCTTTTTGCAGATGATGCCCTTCTGTCTTCATCAGGTTGTGATCTCCAGCGTTCACTAGAATGGTTTGCTGCTGAGTGTGAAACGGCCTCTGAATGTGAAATGATGGCACCCTCAAAAGATGACATGCCCTATTCAGGTAAAGGGGCAGCCACTGCCCCAAATAAAGTTAAAGTATTTTATTCGTGGGATCTTATTCATGAGTGAGGGATAAAGGATTGCAAGATGGACCAGCAGATGGATGCAGCAGCTGCAGTAATGCAAATGCTGTATCAGTGAAGAAAGAGCTGAGTTATAAGGCAGTGATCTATATTCACCAGACATTCTTCATCCCAAACAACAAAATATGATTACAAGCTTTGACCAAAAGAGTAAAGTCATGTTTACAAGTGGTGGAAATGAGGTTTTTCTGATGGATTGCAGACCTCATCCTTTGTGATATAGGGTGAGAAGCTCAGTGCAGCATTGAGAGGAGCTGAGGTGGTTTGGGCATATGATAAGGATGCCCCCAGGTCGTTTCCCTTTGGAGGTGTACCAGGCACGTCTGACTGGGAGGAGCCCTTGAGGCAGACCCAGGACACGTTAGAGGGATTATATCTCTCAGCTGGCCTGAGAACGCCTTGGGATCCCAAGAAGAACTGGTGGAAGAGGCAGAAAGAGAGGCCTGGGCTGCAGCTCTGGTCCTGTTGCCACCGTGACCCTGAAGGATAAGTGGCTTGAAAATAAAATAAATGGCTGGATGGCTGGATGGATGTATAATCAGGAGAAAAAGGTAAAATGTTTTAGATATTGTGACAGTGAAGGAAACCGGAATGTGTTCAATTTGCCTGGTAATAAATCACTTTGGACAGCTTGGATGTTGTAATGCGGGACAGCCGACTGAGACAGGGCAGCAATTAGAGTGAATGTCAGAATACATAGCGGTTATAAATAAGGATGTCTGATGAATTCTGGAATATTTTAAAGTCATTTCCTTATCGTTTGTTTTACAATGACACCTTTTCTCTCTTTCTCCCTCACATACACAAACACCCCGCAGCATTTCTTGGCCATGCATACTGGTTGCTACCCCTCCTCGGGCGTGCAAGCTCTTGCCCTGATGACATTTCCACCAGACCTTGGCTGAATATCATCAATACCTGTTCAGAGGTAGATACACTCCCATCAGGGCTCATCCATGCCGTCTCTCCATCCTTGCCCCTAACCTCATCTTCTCAGAGGGCTGAGGAGAACTAAGAGCTGCGTCATCTCAGCCTCTCTTCTGCCCCACATTCATCCATCACCCAGGTCCCTCCTGCCTCCTATTGATTGGACATTACAGTGAGCCATGACACCATTGATCCCCCTCTTCAAGGGGAAAATAGCAAACGCCATGAAGAAATCTGTTATTTTTTTTTTATCCCAAGTAAAAATTCTGTGGATCGGAGCACTCTTTCGCGTTCATGTTAATGTGTGGTTTGAACTGGGTTTTAAAAGAGCTGTGGTAGAGAAACAATTAAACCAGTTGCCTTTCAATGTCACTGTGGATTTTTTTTTCAAACCATGTACAGCCAGTGAAACATAATCTTTATTTTGGAGCGGTAATGTGCAAAAATCCTTGGTTCTATCTTTGGTGCAAAACGATCATTTTCTGTGGTGTTTCTGCACTTTCAGTCAAACAGTGTGTTGAGCAACATGACACATTCAGCCATGATGGCTATTGCAACTCATTCTAACTAGTCAGTCCTTCTGTCTACACCAAATAAACTTCTGCTGCTACTGCTAGAAATTTTAAATGCATCATTTCTTGAGCATGAGTGGATTTTTTGCTAGAAAGAGCTACCAGACATGGGATATTTAGAAAAGCAAATTTGAAAGCTTTCACTGTGTGGCTATAGGTGGCAGCACTACTGTGTTAAACATGGACAGAGAGTTGCAAAACAGACATTTATTAATATGATAATGTCACAAATTATTACTTTAAGATGAAATGATTGTGATTCGGTGTATTCAAGTGTGTGTCATGGCAGAGAATGTGTGAATGCGTTGGAATCCTTTAATCACCATGCCAGTGTTAATGGAGCCTGCTGCTTTAGCCCCCAACTACAACAGCACTCCAGCTTTTCAATAACAGCTAATTAATAGGACCCCTATCTACATCCCAGGATGGAGTTAAAAGTGTGTCACGTTCAATTTATTTCTTCAGTTAGACACCCCATAGTGTGAGGAATGGAGGTTGTCTACGCACACAGTCACACACTGTCACACACTGACATGGATACACATATGCACAAAACACACACAGTCACACACACACACACACACACAAATGTATGACTGTGAGAAAGCAAACATTTGAGCTAAAGAAAAAAAAATGAAGTTGTTTTGGCTTGCGCTCAATGTTTGAAGTAAGCTCTGTGTCGGTGTACACAACACAAACACACACACACGCGCATGTGCCTGCACACACACATAACATGGTGCCAATGTATGCACAGTAACATATGCACATGTGCATAGCCTTATTATGACAGCCCACTTAAAACAACCATGCAAACATTATCATGCTTGCATTCATGCAGTGCACATACATGTCCAAGCATGCACGCACACACACACACATACACAATCTCTTCCTGTCCTCAGTGTGAAGACAGATCTCTTGAGCTGTAGCCGACATCATGTACTTAGCGTGTCATACAGATGTCACGGCGATACTGCTCAGACTGCCAGAGTGTGCAGTGAAGTATGAATGGCGGATCCTGCAATGAATTCCTCTGTCTGCCACAGTCAGTGGACCGTTTCCCGCCCCCGCACCCCCCATGAATTACTGAGATAAGTGGCTTTCACAGGCCTTGTACGCCACAGTGTGTGTGTAGAGCCCCTCAGCTGATAAGAGGCCATATCACATGCCTGGCGATAAAAGATGTTACATGCTCCGTTCTGCGCAAACATGAAAAACAAGAGCAACGCCACATTATGTCATGAACAGCAACTCAAGTGCTTAATCTGTGAGGGTGTGTGTGTGCGACATAAAAACATTGAGAGAGCGAGACAGATGAAGTAAAGCCCCGAAACATTTTTTTTCCACCAACCCTAAATGGCTTGAAGGTCCCTTGAGCACTTAACTTCAGCACTGAAATCCTTCTGTATTCAGATGAACTTATTCAACCCCTTATCTTATTTATGCTCCAGAGCTGCGGTAAAGCTCCGGCTCTCATTCTCCTGGTATTTTCCAACCTCCTCCTGTTAAAACTCTCTTTCTAAACTCTCATAAATGATTGCCCTCACGGTGTCAGGCAAATTACTCTTCGCCGGCTCGGCGCAAGAACAAAATAATCATACTAATAATGATAAAAGTAATTGAAGAAGATAACAAATGGTTGTTTGGTGTCAGTGGTGGGCTGAGGGAAGAAAAACCACTTTGATGACTAGTTTCCTTCCCTGCCACAGCTCTTGGCGTGCAGACAAGACTGGTGCAATGACATTGTAATAGGAGCTAATGAACCATTCATCAGGGGAGATAATCTGCTGCCTAGATGTGGTGGTAATATTGATGACGGAGGAGAAGGTAGCCACAACAACGCATCAGACCACCCACCACATCCCACTGCCCCCACGGGGAGGAAGAGTCCAATTAATTACTGAGTTCAACGGCAATTAGATCGCTTGTAAACTGGTATCCACTCCACTTCGCTAATTCCTACCTCTCTCTCTCTCTCTTTTTTCCAAGCCTCCTACCAGGAAAATGATCCAAACTTGACTTGAATGAACCTCTCGGAAAAATGCTGTAAGCATGAATTGAAATTCAAGAAGAGAAAATAGGGAAAGCGAAAGAGAGAGAGCGAGAGAGAAATTGTGTGCAGTGAGACGTAGACAAAAGATCCCAGAGGAAATGAGACTGGATCTGTATTTAGGTAAAAAAAAAAAAAAAGGGAAAGAAAAGAAAAAAGAAAAGAAAGCTATTTAGTCATCCTTTGGCAGGGCAGCAGTAGTGGAAATGGTGCTGTGGAAGTTTGCTTTTACATTCAGATACATCACAGAGAAGCGTCTGTGGCACAACATAATTAGATCATATTGCTGTTGTCTTTTGTTGTGGATTATGAAATCCATCCTGTGTTTATGTGGGAGATTATGGATTGGCACAGCTTGCGCTTCCAAAAGAGGAGATAAAGACGCTGCGGAGACAGATTGTGTCTCTTGCCCACAGGAACACCAAGCTGTCCCACCGTAACCTCAACCAGATTTCTAATGAGACACAGCAGAGCCCAAGCAGACAAAAAAAAAAGAAAAAAAAAGTGATGGAGCAGTTTCTATGAGTTCAGCGAGTTCACCATAGTGTCTTTCTATGTGATTTCCAAATCTGCAGGTAAACTCTGTATATCAGATTTGATTGAATTAGACATTATGAGTTAGAAAATGAAAAGGCAGCAAGTTCATGTGAGGACAGGGAGAGGCAGCAGCTCAGGCGTTCACCATTTTGGCATTCAGCTGAAAACCCAAAGTAGCTTAAATTGAGTGAGCAGGGGAGGTTCTCAGTATTTAGCCCAAAAAACCCTTTGACTGAATGCATGGTTGTGGATTGACACATTTAGGTGATGGCAGGCATTGAACCTTTTGCCAGATGTCAACAAGTGACCATGTCACCCTGCACAAATGTTGCCGGAGCCTCTTGCATCATCCATCTGAGGCTCATCGAAATCAGACGGTCATGTAACATTAAAGCCGTTCAGCGTTTGAAATTAGACCTTTAACCCAAACAGTGCAATTTTTTCAAATGCCAGAACAATACCAAAATGTGCCAATCCTCCAGATATTACTTTTGAGTGTAAAAATTGAATGCAATATAATATGATGTGTAAGTCCTGAAATGTGCAGATGATACTCTGCCATGGTGTGATCCTCCATTCTCCTGTATGACACGATTTGCATGCATCAGTTTTAGTGCAGAGGTGTGTTGTCTGCAGTGTTGGGTGTGCAGTGATTGGCCCTCACCCTCAGCATATTAATATGGATCGCGTCTGTGTGCCTGTACCTGCACTGGTCGCCATTGAGTTCTGCAGATGGTCTGTAATCTGTGTCTGTCCCGTCTGTGATGACTGAGTCTGAGACCTGTTTGATCCTGCTCTCCTCTGAATGCCGTTTCTCTTTGAGGCACCATCAGCCTCAGCCTCTTATCATCTGGTTCAGTCGCAGCATGAAGGACTTCATTAATCCTCCACACAGAGCTCCCAGGTGTTCGTTTCAATAGGTGGAGGTGAAACACAGGACTGTTTTTGGCATACAGAAGTAATCTCTGTCTCAGAGGTGTATACAGAGCAAAGGGATGGAAATGTTGATTAATGACTACAAAGGTTCAGGCGGAGTGAACGCATATATGTTTGATTCATTTTTGCTCCAGCTCCTGCTGCTGCATATTATGAGAATAAAAGTTTAATTCATCAGTGATGAATGAATGATAAGTGCCTCAGTTATGTCATCATTTAAAAATGAGTGGGGAAAAAAATCCAGATACAGCCATATCCTAAATGTTTCAGACCAACCCAATGCTCAAATATTCAGGTACATTTTGATTTTTCCCCCCCTGTGAAACGCAGCCAGGTGGTGTAACAGTCCATGTAACTTCCTTAAAAAGCTATTTCTGGGAAGGTGTCTTTGATCAGCTGGGTAAACTTGGGTCTACCTAGGTGAACCCTGCCATTGGCTAATTAAATACCTTGCAATTAGCTGTATCCCTTGGTTGGAACAAACAAAATACTGTGCAGCTCAGACAATAAACAAAATTAGGAACTTAGCAATGTGCAAAGAGATGTATAACAGCCCTTCTCAGTGGCTCAAGTGGATGTGATGTGCATTGCAATGCAGGGAAAATGTTTTCGTGTATGCTGTGCAGGCAAGGCAAAACAAGAAGTGTGGTGAGTTGCAGCAGGAGAAGGTTTTAAATTGGCTTAGGCAAGTCACATTGCTAAAATCACCTTGCTGGAGGGAAAAACAGACTTTATCCCCTTAAGCGTGCTAGGAATGATCCAGGTAATTCAGTTTGCAGTATCTAATATTTGTCAATTAAATAATGAAAACTCTAAAGGCAAAAATCAAGCATTGCATTAGTTCGGGTAAAGTACGTGCTGCAAGTATAAGGAAGTACAAGGAAGTCATGGCTGCCGTTGGCTGATCATCATCAGTTGTCCGGAACAGCATCAGCTGATCAGTATCAGCTGACTGTTACAGTCACCAGTCACACTCCAACAAGTCAGTGAGGTGTTCTTTCGTTCTGGCAGGTCCCACTCATCACTTCAGCCACCCAGGTCACAG
>OMKZ01001781.1:1427-14069 GCA_900302535.1 Neoniphon sammara | reverse complement strand
ACAAAATTGAGCCTTTAGGAAGATAAGAGTGGATACAAGCAACAAGACATGAAAAGCCAAAAGAGAAACTGTAGTTGCACTGATCAGCATGGATTGTCTTCCCCTCAGATGGGCGTGGCTTTTTGGGTATGATGTCTTGTGCTTTGTCTCTATAGGTCAGTGTTATCAAACTCAACTTCACTAAGGGCCACACTTTCAAAATGAGAAACACATCAAGGGCCAGACATATATAATTTATTGACATGCTTATATTTAATCAAAAACTATATTGTTGCATGTCCCTTATAGCCCTCTCACATACAATTTGCTCCAAATAAACCCCTAAAAAAGTCAACAGAAAAAGTTGCTTAACCATCATAGGATTTACTCAAGCCAAATAATGCATTCTGAATACAAGTAGGCCAGCATACAGCCAACTCACAACAACCTGTTTCTCTCAGCGTCTGTGAGGGGAATTTAATAAAGCAAAATACATCTTGATGTAAAAGCAAAATAATGAATCTTATATTCTCTCCCGTATTTCCACAAGTCTCATATAGTCTGTTTCACAGGCCGTCTGTGGTTTCAAAATGATGACGCTGACGCAAATTATATTTTTGAAAACGGAGATCACCTCATGGCAGATAGGACACACAGACTTCTCTTTACACCCAGTCTCCCACCTCTCTTGAAATTGTCTTCCTTCAGCATCAGTTTTATTTTTTGTGTCACTCTGTGTTAGCTGCAGCTGCAGGCGCAGTGGAGGCGCACCGTCTGTTTGGTTTGGCGCATCGCTGTGCGGGCTATCGTTTTTACCCCACTGCATCTGATTGGCTGAGCCTAACCTGAACCAATCAACGAAGACAAGAAGTACTCGCCAATTAGAGGGGAAAAAATCTGTTATGCAGACCACAGCTACAATAGGTGGGCCAAAATTTATTGAGAGCTTAAATTGATATGCGGGCCGGATCAGAATTCGTGAGGGGCCGGATTTGGCCCGTGGGCCACGTGGGCCCATGGGACACGTGCTATAGGTAAATGCATCTAAAATGCCTCTAGCATTAGCTTTAGCAGAAAAATGAAACAAAAGACAACGACAAAAAAAAAAAAAAATTATGGGAGAGAGAGCACTCTGAAAAATGGGCTTAACATTCACCATGGCTAGAATTATTCCTCTATCCTTTAAATGCCAAACCACCAAGGGTAACAACCATACTTGGCAACCTTTTCCACACACAAAGCAGGGGGTCTGGCTGTCCTTGCCCAAAAATTTTAGGATAAAGACACTTCATCTCTGCATTGTTATGTATAAAATAACAGTGCAGTATATTAAAAAAACTGCGTTATTTGACATATTTTTCGCATATTTGGCTCCAACCACCACTGAAATAAACAGAACCATAGAGACAACATTTTGTTGCAGTGTATGCTGTTGACTGTTAGGAAAAAAGTAAATTCATCTCTTCAAAAAATTTGAGGGAGAATAGGTTGTTGCATTACTAATGCAGGAGAGTGGATTGTGTGGGACTTTTACAATGGCTGGTCCATGCTCACTATAGAATTGATTGTGTGCAGACAATTTTTTTTTGTGGTAAATAATCAAGGGCATTTTTAAGATTTCCTCTCTGAAAGATAAAATAAAATCTGGCCACAGAAAAACCAACAAAGAAGCGGAAAATATACTTTTGAGTTGTTTTTTTTTTATTTTTTTTTTTTTGTTTATTTATTTTTTTTAACAAACTCCTATTAAAATTCAATTCCCCACTTAAAATCTGTGCTCGGGGGAAACTAGCAGGGATACAGCGAGGTGTGTTTGATAAACAGCCAGTCGATCCCACTTTCTCTTTACTCTCTGCCTATTTGCACCCCTGGTTGTAGCTGAACAGAATTTTATACATGAATACATTTAGTTAAATATACAACACACTTGTCAGGATGGGTGGGTTTTCATGTTATCCTCATCTTTTTTTGTCAGGTGCTCCTATATGATCTCTCTCAATACCTGATAATCGCTCTGCAGACAAACACAGATTAGCATTTCAAAGATACATTAAAGATCTCAGAGTGGAATTGGGGGGGTGGGGGGAGACAGACAGCCAGAGTATTTTGTAGTCCATGGAGCTGGTGTCTGTCTCAAAAGCTTTACTGTTCAGAACCATTTTGAGAGCTGGCAGGAGGTAAGCGACTGGGAAAAGAAAAAACAGGCAAAGCTTTGCTTCAAGTTGTGACGTAAAGAAAAAGCAGTGTCTTACAATGAGAATAAAATGTAAAGAATCTCTGAGGGAGCTTTATGAAACTAGAAATATTCAACGCGAATGGATATATTTTGCTGTCATACATAGGGGCAAAGAGCCAAAAAGAAAGACAGGCAACTGGAAAATGAACACCTTTGCCTAACCACCTGCAGCTTCCAAACGGTTTCTGACAACAAGAAACTTGGCCCAGACAGTCAAATATCCAAAACAGCACACCTTCATCACACGTAATAGGAAAATGCATATAAATCAACGTGGACCTGCAAAGTTGCCTTATCTGTAATCCATCACTGTAATCCATGAAAAATACTGATTGCTCATTGAATCATCTGCAATGTTTCAATATGACAGAGAAAGACGGATATTATTATAAAGTCATTATCTTAACATTTACATCATCAAATATGTACAATTGTTCAACTGACAGTATCAACACCTTTTCAATTCAACACGTTGCATTTGTGCTGCTATATAGACTCTTTACAAAAATACAACCACAGGAAAAAAAAAAACACAAGTGAATTGTTCAGTTTTTTTTGTCTGCCAGTCATATTGAGCCACTGCTGCTCTGTTTGGAGGGCTCTTTTTAAATTTTTCTTTTCTTTTTTTTAGTGTAAAGCACTGAGGCTTGGCAAGGCATCTCTGTCTGTTTCCTCAGCTCCAACAGCGCCAGGTCATTGGTAGGTCAGCGCTCCGTCTAAATGAAATATTCCTTTTGGTTGTCGCTCGGACCGTTCTGCGAGTTGGCCTGGCTGTTGAACGGCAGCTCTGGGCTGTCCTCGGGTTTTACTCCTTTTACCTCTTGGCTCTGAAATGTTCCTTTCCGTCTGTATAGGAATCTGGCCATGATTGCCAGCGCAGACACAGTCACAAAGATCACCACTGCAATCACACCTACAAACCAAGGACATGGATAGAGTTAAAGGTGCAATTCACCCCAAAAATGAAAGTTTAGTCATTATCTACTTACTCTTGTGACCCATTACTTCAGTTTGTATGAAGTGAGCTACCTGCAGTTCAGCCCTCTCCAAAACAACTGCAGTTCCATAAAGAGCAAAAATCCATCACAAAAATGAATGGATTTTGCACTTTATTGGGTTGTGGAAACATGCATTATGCAAAATTGAGGGATTATTGAAGTGAGGACTGTTTAGCCCCAACAGGCAAAAAACATGGAATAAGCATGTAATCTATCAGGGAGTTAGGCTGATGATGAGAGCCATGTAGACTCAACCAGCGTGTTTATTTCACATTTTATATGAGGTGAGTCTAAAGGGTCCTCACTGTAAGTCCAATGATGAGAACTATTTAGACTCTGCCATCAAATTACGTGCATATTCCATTCTATTCCAAAGGTTCCTCACTTCAGTCAGCTGTTGGCAGTTTTGCATAGTGCACCTTTAAAGTCACAATGAAACAGCATTTTGAGAGCATCTTATTTTCTGAATTTGATGTATTTCCTGTTCAAACAAAATGTTGGGGGCGGGGCTTAGCATGAGGGGACATCTTTCAAAAGTGTAAACCAATGGGTGAGAGAAAAGCAGTTTTATCTGATGAGATGGGTGTGATTGTTCAAAAATGGAATGATTTTATTGGTTGAAATTTTGGTCCACGCCTCCTAGTTCCTCATGACATCACTACTGAAAATGCACTGTTTTCCAGGAAGAAGAATTGATGGGGATTTTGACATAAAAACAAACAAACAAACAAACAACAACAAAAAAACAATCAAACTTTAATAAGTTCTTTTTTACTATCAATTAGGTGAATTTTCTGGCATGGAAGCTATGTTAGCTAACGAGGTTTAATATTCCCAGCAACATTTAGAGGCAGCACCTTCTTGCAACTGTTATGACAGTTGGCTTGTAGAACAAGCAAGAAAAATCTAGGTGGTAATGAGGTATATACTGAATTTTTGATCCCATGGTGCAGGTGTATGGCTTCAGAACATTTGGATTATCAGGTTCAGAGTAATCATGTGGGGAGCTCTGGGGATTCTAATTATTACGGATACTTTCCCACAGGCTGCTGCCACAAACTTGCAGGGAGCTCCTTGGACATTTTGATCAAATAAGGGAATCCTGCAGCTCAGAGTGCTGTGAGAGAGAGGCATTTGGGGACAGTTCATAGCTGGAGGAAAGCAGCTCTTCTTGATTCACCTATGTTCACCATTCACTCCTTAAGCGACAAAATCAAGAGGCTTAAAATGAGCACAGAATGTATGAGCTATAACTGTTGGTCAGGATCAACAACAACTGCTCCTGAAGCTCAGCATCCTTTAATCCGTAAGCCTGGGTTTCCCTGCCAGCTGATTTCAAATGGCATACAGCAAAAACAAGTGATTCATTTAAACAAACAACAAATGGTCAGATATGTCTTAAGTCCAAGCTTTGCTCCCCTAGATATGAATCACTGTCTGCTTTAGTCTGCAAATCAGTCTACTTGCCTTTGGGGAATTTTCCACCATAACTTTGGCACTTATATCCCTCCTCCCATATTGTAGTGTCTACATTTCCCCTTAGGCAGAGGAAATTGAGTACCTCTTTATGGGATGGATTAAAATTGTAAAACACAATGGAAGAACAAACAATCACATCTTCCACTGCTACCTTTAATTTAACTACCACAGCTTACAAAATGAACCTTTTAAGTACAAGCAACTGGCCAGTGGCCCAACAGGCAGGGAGAGAAGACTGGACTGCAGCCTCCACCATTAATGGTGCAGTCTGCTCGTTTTCCCTAAGCCCCCGAGCCAGTTCTGACTATTAAAAGGTCTCTGCACTGATGTCAGCAATAAAAAAAAATCTGTTCGTTCATTGTACTTGGAGGATAAAGCGATTTGGATTCTAATTAGTGGTGGTGTCCTCTTTTGTGCGCTCAGACAAAAGGGTCAAGCCTTTTCAGGGACAACGGAGGGATTTCACTTTAAAATGCTATACAGTACAAATGTATAGGGAAAAATGCTGCCTGACAATCATTCAGTATTTTCAAAAAGAGAATTATTTTCTATTTTATGTTTTTAAGCAAAAATCTTGAGGTGACTCAAAACCCCAACGGCAATCCTTAAAGTGCTTTACTATACTGTACATTATTCCCAAATGGTATACTGTACATCAACCACTCAATCTTTACCTTGATTCACTCTTGCCTATCACATCATTTGATCATTTTTGCATAATTCTGCATTATGAACAACACAGAGTTATCTAAAACCAATATCACCATGAAGCTTCATGAAACAGCTTCCTTTTTATAGTACCTCCAATTAGAGCTGAGTCACTCCTGATGGCATTGACCAAGGGTTGTCCTGTACCCACTGAGCCAGACTGGTCTGCAACACACAGAGAGAGAGAAGAAATGAACGAGGAAAAGTGCAGGGGCAAAGAGAAAAGATGAGAACGTGCAAAGTACAGCTATACAACAGGGAAAACAAAGTATCACAGGAGAATAGAAAGAGCAACAGAAATTAGGTAAAGAAAAGAGGAGAAAAGAAGTAGACCAAAATAAAGAAAGAAAACAAAAAGAAATGCAGAAATTAAAAGATAAATGATGAGAATAAGAGGGATGGACAAAGACAAACATTGTAGAGAGCGGAAAATGTGGGATATAGAGGAGGAGGAGGCGAGTAGGATAATATAGTACCATTAGACAGAGCAGACAAGGCCTATTGGATAGTACAGTACATCTCCATAGGATTCTCCTACACCAGCATTAAGCTGCATGAGAATGAAAACGGGGAATAGAAATGCTGAAGGAAACTCCCCTTTCTGCTGCAAGTCAATTACCTCATCTGTCCCAGTGTCATTACTCCGTTTCATAATGAAAATGTTGCAGGTAGCCAATGGGACTATCATGTTGTGGTAAAGGCTCATAGCCTGAAACACAGTTTTATACTAATTTATCATTTTAAGAAAAAGTGAATTTATTGATGCATTTGTTTAAGTATGACCTGTTAATCAATGAAATCCTCATTGTTTGTTTTTTTTTTAGATTTTTATCGGTGACACCTTTGGTTCTCAACACTCATTGCTGTGGTGTTTCTGCACTGATCGCCTGTCAATCAAACAATGTGTTCAGTACTGTGATGTCTTCTACATATTTTCAAGCTCTTTGGAAAACTTTGTACTACTTAACAAAGGAAATGTACATGGGCTTTGAATGTTTCTCTACATCTGTCCACTGAATTGTGCTGTGTGCTTTGTCTTCCACCATGTGGCTTGCCATTGATTTAGAGGAGGCAGGTTAGGAGAACAAACTCCAGTACATCATCACGTGACTGGAAGCTCTTACATAAGTGTTCCTGTT
The DNA here is from genome assembly GCA_900302535.1 of Neoniphon sammara. NCBI lineage: Eukaryota > Metazoa > Chordata > Actinopteri > Holocentriformes > Holocentridae > Neoniphon > Neoniphon sammara. Next base: position 7,530 of record OMKZ01001781.1, on the reverse strand, counting down.
CAAACATAAACACTCATGCCCATGAACATACAATATGACAACACCTAGAATGCTTACTATTTTGACTCCTCGCCTCTAAGAAAAATAACATTCAAAACCCTACTACTCCAACCAACATACAAATATTCTTTTTCCCCTCTGACCTGATAGATGGTTTGTGGTTTCTACTGCGTAGGGGTTGGCTGAAGTGGAGGAGCCACAGCTGGACTGAGCCAAGGGGCCGGTGATGATGACAGGGCTGCTGTGCGGGTGGAGCAGAGCAGCTTTCAGAGGGCTGATGGAGTTGAAGTGGACTGCTGACAGACAGCCGGTGAAACCCAGAGAGGCAAGCTTGGCCAGCTCAGGATCCAACTCACCAGACTCTAGAGAGGGAGGGAGGGAGAGAGAGAGGTGAGGTGGGAATGAAGGAAAAAAAAGAAAAAGTCACTAATCATTATATTAATCAACAATTGCTTTTTAAATTTAACATATTAGCCTAACAGCTCCTCTGTACTGGATTGATTGTACAGGACTGTAAACAGCTTTGGCAATACTGTCATGTCCTATCTTTTTGTCAGTCAAACCAATAAAAGGATCTTTGATGAGAGATACAAAGATGATAACCAATAAATAAACTATGCATACGGTAATTTCCCTCTAGAGCAAGAGGTATTGTTTGCTCAGTGAATAGCATACATAAACAGGCTTACTAAGTCAGGAGCGACAACAATAATAATTGATAAATTACACCGGTGGCAATGTTTACAACTTCACTGGAGAAACAATAAGAAACACTTTCCATGAAGATATTGCAGTGTTTGCAATATGAAGAATTTGGGCTTTTGCTTGGTCAGGAAACAAACTGTAAAAATCTCACCCAAATTGTGGAATCAATGGATGGTGACAAGAACCAGCCTTACTTTTTTTTTTTTTTTTTTTTTTTTAACAGTGGCTGTGCAGCGGCAGTGTTACACCAGGTCAGAGAGGTGCCTCAGCCTCTCACATTAATAACAGCATGTGATGGCACTTGTTGAAAAAAGAACATAAGCAGGTCGCGGCAAAGTTAATCACACCGTGGATGTGAAATGTCTTATCTGTTTAAGCAGGTGCACGAGGCAGACAGAGCTGTCCTGCAGAAAAAGAGGAGAAATGTGCAGTGGAGGTAGAATAGTCTCCTATGCAGGGGAGGTTAAACTGTGCAGGCGGACCTCCTGGTTTAGCATGACCCTGCCCACACTGGTGATACGATAAAATAATGAAACTGTAATAATGACTACAGCGATTTGCATGTCTATGACTGCATTAAATTGCAAGGGAGTGCAGTTTTTCATTGAAGGGAAAAGTTTTTCCGATGGTCCCTTGAACAAGGTGTTCCTGCATGAACATCTCCTTTACTCAACTCAACACCAGTTTTTCAACATTTTATCAGAGCCGCCTGAAGTGGTGTATTTTTCTCACTTAGCTGGAAAGACTCAAGAACAAAAACTGCACTGTTCAACTCAATTGCAATAAAACATACATGAATGTACCAAAACCCTACACTTGCTACAGCTTTCCAGAACAAATATTGCAGTGATTTTGTAGTCATGCCCAGGAGGTGTCAGATTATGGGTCCAAAGATGATGCAATAAGTATGAGGTGCAGAGGAGTATTGTTTGCATCACCGCAGTAGAGACCGTCCTCAAGGGTGTTATGGCTTTTATACAATATCTACTTACGTGTGTATTATCTGAAAAACTTTCTTCAAAGTTTTGTACATATAAAAGAGTAATAACAGGAGAAAACAACAAAGCGAGAGCACCATCTCTCTTACTGAGTTGGCAAAGTTACCAATAAGGGATTTACGAGCACATTTGGGATGCATCTTTGACCAACTAGATTGCCTGGCAGACACTACCCGCTGTATAATGAGCACTGCCCATGACATTTCATCTCTCTCTGAATGTCTGTCCAGTATCACAAGTGGTTACAGGGAAGTTCTGCATTTGGCAATAAAGAACTTCTTATACCTCAGAAGCTCTTTTATTACTTATTAAAACCTTTATTAGGTGCCCGATGGGAGGGTCTGTGTGTTTGTTTGTTCCTGTGTAACGCTTTTAGCTTTTAGCCCTAAAAGCTCTGCATTAGGGAATTATAGTGTGCACGCCAGGCAGTCTGAGAGAAGTCACAAGCACTGACAGGGTCCTTGCTGCAGGATACAGGCATCCAGAAAGTTGCTCAGTGACTTTTTCAGACCTGGTTCACTTGAGTCTTGGTACAAATCAGCCCTGGAGTTTATTGTATGGTTGCAGTTTTGTTCAGGTATGCATCCACACACTATTAAATGGTAAAGAACCAAGGGGGTGGGAACAAATTATAACAAAAATTTTGGTGCAAAGTGGGACTTGTCAGAATGGAAAAATGAATCGTGAATTGTATCTTTTATGGTGTCATTTATTACAATCCTTTTGAGTTAATATCAAAGGTCAGTGAAAGAAGGTTTTAATTACAAAGGTCCTGTCTGGCCTTGTGTGGTCAATGATCATCAGATGATGTGCTGCTGGCTGACCACAACCCTTCACAATTGCTTGTGGAAGCACATAAAAATACCAAGGTCCAGGCTGTTAAGTTATAACTATTGTTCCAATATTGATCTGTTATTTCAAAATGCTGTTGTCCGATGCATACGACTTATTTGACAGCATCATTTGTGCGCAAATTTTCGTTTGCTCAAGACAGAGCCATGTCTGCACTGACTAGACCTAATGAAAAATGCAACCAAAAAGCAACTTGACACCTCAATAGGACTGAAGCAAGTGAACTGTAAGTGTGAAAGCCCCTTAAATCTAAAGGGTAAGTCAATGCATGAATTAAATATTTTGCTCAGTAATTCTCTTAGTTACAAGTCAGTGGAGTTTCACTCACTCCAATAATCAAGGACACCTCAGTATTGCTGTGGAAGACTGACAAGGCATTTCTCATTCACTTTCCCTACAGTGATATTAACATCCATGCAGGGGATTCAAACCAGCAACTTTACAGTCACAAGCTTGCTTTGTCCAGGTTACCACCTCGTCGTAGTGGTGGTGTGAGAATTGTTGCATCTTAGCAATATAAGAACTCGAGGTTCATTTATTCCTGTGTCTGCTCATTAAGTGTGATATAGACAGCAGCAGGGATACACCCAGCATGATGAAAGCTCCAGAATATGCGATTGTCAGATAAGGCAAACATCTCAATGCTGTTAGGTAAATGAGTCTGTCTGAGTGCTGTGTAAGTAGAAAGGCCTTGTCTGGGCTTTTACAGCCGCCGCACTTACCATGCACTCTGCCCAGAACCAGCGACTTGATGGCATTGAATTCCACATCAAAGGTTAGGTTGAAGTACTCTCTGGCGTTCTGGTCAGTCTGAAAGAAAATGAAGCGTTTTCACTCTAAAATCAAAAAAGGAAAAAAAGTCTCAAAATAATAATTTATGAAAGGCCTCCCTCATTTTACAAGTTTTACTTTGATGCCAGCAACTATTTTGTCAGAATAGTCACATTTTTTTTTTAGTTGTTGGATATCTTATTTTGGAAGCAAATTCATTGGTGTAGGAAGTAATTCACTAATGAAGAGTGTTTTATGAAACCTGCAGTTAGAATGTAATTATTCAGTCTAATAACTTCCCATTCGTGGAGTAAACCACAAACAACTTGCAGCTCATACAGTCATAATCCTGATAATCCTGAGTTAATATTTTATAGTAATGGGAAATCATTACACTTCTTGAATGTAGACATAGGACTATTCTGAAATGATTATAAAAAAGAAAAGAAAAAAAAACATCTTGAAAAATTATCTTTGTGTCTCATTTAAAATCTCTTAAAGGACAGAGTCTTTTAAAGTGTTATCATTTTGTTACCCAAGCACCTATCTACTAGGCTTTAAATTATGATAATTAGTTTTAATACTGTGTTATCAATCATTTTCTAAGAGGTATCACTGTTCATAATCTGACAGGAGTTTAACTCCCAGCAAGATTTGATGTGGTTTATATTTCAACGGATATTGCTACCAATATAGTGACTCAATAAGGCTGGATCCAGCCTTATCCACCTTGACACTCTTACACACAATGTAATTTACTTTTTTTGGTGCACTTATTTTCTTCAACTTGCCTCATGCACTTCTACTTCAGCTCCCGATTTCTACATTTCCCAGAATGCCTTTCAACGACCCCCAGAGAACTTGCCTTAACTCGTTATATTCATCTGTGGGTTCTATATGTGGGTGAAGAGAGCAATAATACTGCTCGCATAGGCTGAGAAAGAGAGGCGAAATTTTTTTTCCCATTGAGAAAAAGTCAGAGTTGCACCCCTTGCTCAAAACATAACAAATCCCGCAGCTGCACTCTGGTCTATTTGGGCTGCTGTCAGAAGAGAAATTGGTCTCTCTGGCTTCCTCTATGATGGATTTTTGCCTGTATGATTGTTGAACATCAGTGTAAAATGGTGAGTGCAGAGAGAAGCTCTTGCTTTTTGATGCTGGGAGACTGACAGGAAATCCTGATGTTTACTGCTGGTGTTTTTAGATGGCTCAAACATTTTCTGCAATCAAGCTCCACTGCAGGCGCTTTGGAAATGTCATGCCATGCCATGCCTACCTTTGGCTACTTTCTCCCACAGGAATAAGAAAAATAATTCACCACCAAACAACAAAATGGGCCCAGTACTGCAGAAATCACAACCAAATTTCATCAGTGTTTATCTATCGTATTAGTTGGGTACATCTCAGGCTTTATCTGTATATGAGTCATGCATTTTGTCCCTGCTGGCTTCATGTAGCTGTGTCTGCTAGAAGCAGAAATCAGCTGGGACAGAGACTCTGGCTTTAGTCTTGACTGAGGAAAACAACAGTGTTTTTACATACTACACTTATGGTGGGTGTGCGTGTGCGTGTGCGTGTGCGTGTGCGTGTGTGTGTGTGGGTACCTGCACAGAGACAGCATCTGCCAGTCTGCGGATGGTAACAGAGTGCAGCTGTCCGTTGGCCAGGTTCCTCGCTCTGCTCCTCAGCACCTCCGCCTCTCTGCTGCTGTCCAGCTTGTACCTCACCTCCAGCTTGTCTTTACCCACACAAACAAAAAAACAACAACACGCTGTTAAATTGCTGCGTGATCCAACCACAGAAAAAGACAGGACAAAATGGAAATATAACCTTTTCAAAACAGATTCCCCAACAGGGATCATTATCCTCTTATAGTATTCTGTGTTTAGAAATAAAGATTATCATAATTGGTGTGGATACAAATCAAATTTACAAAGCTTTTCTTATGGCATGTAGCATTAGTATTAACACAAGTTGAACAAAGTAATAGTCCAGAAGTTGAACTGTTCTTTAAAACATGAATTCTTGTAGAGAAACGTGAACCATTACAACTCCAACGCTCCATTTCAACTTCTAAAATTGGCATTTCAGTTCTAATAACTGCTATGAATAACTGAACTTTTCTTTAAGCATTTATAGTATAAAGAGAATCATTGAAATCCTCTTCAAGTATTTTCTTTACTAAAACTGTCCATGTCCCCATCGTCTGCTTTGATCACATATCTTAGCAAATATTCATTGAAAAGAGATCTGGATGTTCCAGGGCTGCAGTGGCTGAATTAATAAACTGAAAACAATTCAATATTAAGAGGATTAGAGCTAAGTCCCATCAATAATGCTACACTGTATCTACTTAATTTTTATAATTTCCATGGCATTTAAGATGGATAATTTCATGGTATTAAGATGAATGCTCTGTGATGTCTACAGGCTTTGCGGGTGAACAGAAGAGATAGGAAATGAGGCTTTCTTCAAAAGCACATTTGCCATTTTACACCGCATACAAATTGTCACTTTGTGCAGAAGCATAATAATTGGCCCATATCAGAATTATGACTCACTACATTCCCATATTTCCTGTGGAAGGAAAAAAAACAAAAAACAAAAACACTTGTGCACAGCTCATGAAGTGAGCACATCCTGCATAATGATGAAGGCATGTAATCTTGGCAAAGGCACAGTGTATTCTAGGTGCTGAGTGACTGACTGGGACGGGAGAGAGAGAGATAGAGCGAGAGAGAGAGAGAGAGAGAGAGAAAAGGGGGGGGGGGGGGGGA
>OMKZ01001779.1:1581-37949 GCA_900302535.1 Neoniphon sammara | reverse complement strand
GAGCCACCTCAGCTGACTCCTCTCGATGTGGAGGAGCAGCAGCTCTACTCTGAGCTCCTCCTGGGTGACAGAGCTCCTCACCCTATCTCTAAGGGAGCGCCCTGCCACCCTGCGGAGGAAACTCATTTCAGCCGCTTGTATCTGGGACCCAGTTCTTTCGGTCATGACCCAGAGTTCATGACCATAGGTGAGGGTAGGAACGAAGATTGACCGGTAAATTGAGAGCTTCGCCTTTCGGCTCAGCTCCTTCTTCACCACAACAGACCGATACAGCGACCGCATTACTGAGGCCGCTGCACCAATCCGCCTGTTGATCTCATGCTCCATCCTTCCCTTACTCGTGAACAAGATCCCAAGATACTTAAACTCCTCCACTTGAGGCAGGAGCTCTCCCCCAACCTGGAGGGGACAAGCCACCTTTTTCCGGTCGAGAACCATGGCCTCGGACTTGAAGGTGCTAATTCTCATCCCAGCCGCTTCACACTCGGCTGCGAACCACCCCAGTGCACGCTGAAGGTCCTGGCTCAAGCTTGAGCGTTTACGATAATACATATTACCTTGTATAGATCCACTAAGTTATGCTACTTGCAACTTTATGAACTGCCTCCTGTGGTCTCTCCAGAAGTTTACCAGTGTTTGGGATGTACTGTGGTCATTCTAAAATGTAGCTTCAAACGTAGTGACAAACAGTAGTTGTTTGAAACTTGGTCTGAGCAAATACAAAAATCAAAAAGGACTTTAAAATCGTTTTTGAGAAGCTGAAAATAATTGCCCTACTGGGTTATATTGAAGACTAGCAAGAGACTGCAGTGGTTTCTTGTCACTATGTGGTATGGTAAAAATGTCTGTTTGTAAAAATATTATTCCTCTTTTTTTTTAATGCATTCTGTGTGTTTTCACAGTTGTTTTACTTCTTGTGCTAGGGCTAACTGAAGTTTGTCTAACAGGCCTAAGTGAGCTTTGGTCTTGTAAATGAAGAAAGAGCAGAGAGGAATGTTGCTGGATGCTGCAGTATAGCACTTGGCCTATACATCTGATATGCTCCTTGATGACACCCTAATAGAGCAGGTAGAACTGATAGCAGTCGCAGAAGGCAAAAACAGTTGATCCGATTAAAAGCACATTATTTGTCACAAGATTGCCACTGATCACCTAACTGAGGTAAGGGTTCACCGAAAATACAAAAAAAGATCTTTTCCCATCCAACCCTAGTGCAGTCTATCCATCCAGATAGTGTTCCATGTCCCCAGTACAATGGGGCTGCATGGGTATTTGTTTTTCGGGAGCTTCAACCATCCAAAATTAATATGTGAAAAACTTAACAGAAACAGCATTTTTCAAAACCAATTACACCCATACCCAGCATAATCCACAGCCCTTGGTGGCAAGGAATTCCGTTGGGAACTATATTTCCTGCAAATTGTATCTATCTCATTCATTCATTCAAACCTTTATTTAAACCTCAGAAAACCTGTTGAGGGCAAGCCGTCATTTTCAATGGTGCTAAGTTACAAAAAATAAAAATAAAATATAAACATACATGCAACATATAATAAAATATAAAATAGCAAATAAAATGTTCAATAGAATAAAGGAAAAAAAAAAGTTTTGAAAGCGCATGAACTCTCCCTTGACTTTGGACTAATTGGGGACGGAGTTAGAGTTTGCCTCTCTGGTGTTTTTCAGCGGAAAATAGTTCCCAATGAAGCTCATACTTGTGCAGGCATGGAGCAAGGATACCATCAAAGGGGGGGCGAGAGTTTTGTGGGCACTTACATTCCTATATATTACATATGTAGATCTAATATACACTTAATTATGTACATGAGCGCTCTCTCCTCTCTCTCTCTCGCTCATTCCCACGCGCACGCACACACACACACACACACACACACACACAAGCACACGCATACTCAGCATTTTCACATTGTACTGGTACCCTATGTATTTCGGCATTCTGAAAATGTGAACTCAGCAGCAGCAATAACAGGCTTGTAATGTTAAGAGATGTACAGATGCAATTTGTCCACAACAACGACCCACATGACTTAAAATTACTGCTGCTAACGATATTTAACTGCCTTGAATTAATAATGTGCAGGACAAAACAACCAATCACTCTGATCATGAAACCACAGCCATCAACCAACAATGCGCAGCCAAATCTAGCCAATAGTTGCATGTAAAACAGTAACACACAACCGGCAAACACAAAATCACCAATGCTATGTCAAGCATCATAAAGAAATTCAGTCCCGAGGATAGCAAGCAATCGGCTCCGCTGGCAATCCTTTCGCAAACATTTAGTTAAACCTGCAATGCATGTGGGACAGCAAAACAATCTAGAACAAGCGTACAGCACAAAAAGTAGGCTACTCACCAAGTTGAGGTTTTATTCGCTGATTTGTAAGTGTGAGGCTAGTCCTTGGGCCGAGAGCAAGCAGCAATGTCAAGTTCATTTAAAGAACAGTTACTGGTGAATTGTATACAAGACTGTGTTGTTTTTACAGCTTCATCAGTCTTGACTTCATATCGGAAAAAAAAATACCTGAGAATTTATTTTAATTTTGCTTTGAAATGCGTGAACATTAACATATACACATATATAAATGTACTGAAGTGCGGTTTCATGCAAAAACTGGGGTTAAAACTGGTCCGCTACTGTACTTTTGTCACTGGTTTTGGAAACCAGTCCTTAAAACATAGCAAAATTTATGTTCTAAAGTAATTCTGTCATTTTTCAAAGTTTTACCAAAAATAATTCTCTGTAACACACACACAAAAACCCAATATACCATAATATGTTTTGCAGCAAACCATACAACTGAGTCCAAAAGGCCTAGATTTTCCTCATGTAGACTATGTTATATATACTAATTACTATAAGCTATGTTGTGTAGGTCTACCAGAAGTTTTACTCTCCACAGCCTCTTGTTATGGTTTCAAGAAATTATATTATAACATTATATGCCATCGTGTTTATCTGATGGGGACCTGAACTCAGGACTTCATTTTCTTGGCTGCATATAGTGGAGTTTTGGTATGGATCAACTGGGCTGAACTAAATTAAACGACAACAATCAGATCAGGGTTTATTATCACTTGTTCAAAATGGGTTAAGTCTTTTGGACACCAGCCCCTGCTCTCATATGTCCCCGCTTGTGAACTCCAACCAAATTAAACAAGATACGGTCAGAGACAACAAGATACAAGTATGCCCCTCCTCTGTAGGGAAAAAATCTTGTATGTTAATCTTATTTTAAAACACACACACCACAGTAAAGGCCATATTCTTTCAATTTTTGACCCAGCTCCCTCAGGAGGCCTAAAATATGACTGGAGGGCTGCAATGTACTTCTCCTTTGCTCAAACACATTACATCAGGCAAGTATTTCAGGATGACAGAGCCTCCAAATTAGATCACTACAAGAGAAAGGTTAGGAGGAGAGAAAGACATCTTCTATGGTCCACACTTATTCCTTCTCAATTCAATTGTGCTCTCTCTCTCTCTCTCTCTCTCTCTCTGTCACACACCCTTTCTCTCTTCCTTACTCTCTAATCAGTAACTGTATTGTGATTACTGAAATTGGCACAGTAATTCCTTACTTTACTCCAACAAAGGAAAAAGTAAAGTTATTATAGTAACGTGTTACTTCGTAACATTTGGTTCTGTGTCAAAATGCAGCATGAACTTGTTGTATTCATTCAAGAATTTATTTGCTTTGTTTCAGATGAGTATTTTTATTGGTGTTTTTTTTAAATACATTTTTACTGTTGTGTTGATTCTATTTATTTGCCAATTTGCACTTGTCGTAAAATGTGTCTAAAACTATTCATTAAAAATGGCTAAAATATAGATGTGATCTTTTTCCCCTCCAGGGTCCGGCCCATGCACCTGGGTCAGAGCCAGCAGTATGTTATCAAGCCCAAATACTACCACACTCAGACCCACGTACAGCCCCAGCCTGAAAGGCCAATTCCCCTGACAGTGGGACACAACCCCATTCATGGTAAGTAGATCATCCTCCAAATATCACTCTTTTACTCTCAGAGGTACAATCTGGAATTTATCTGACAATCTACTTTTTGGGTTTACTCGTATGTTCCTGAAGAATTTGAATTGCTATTGGAAATTACGCTGTTTGCAGCTTCTGAAACCTAGCATAGCAACATTTTTATTTCTTTTAATGCCGGTTATGAATTCATTAATTGTGCTTACTTCCATTAACAACAGTGGAAACTAATGGAGAACATTTCTGGTATTTGCACTACGCTGATATTAAAGGAATACTCCGACATTTTGGGCAAAATACCCTTTTTCCAACTTACCCAGACTGAGACAAGATGTTAGATGCCATTTTCACCTGTGTACGTCTACTGGTTCTGTTCCGATGGGTAGCATTTCATGTTAGCTTAGCATAAAGACTTGAAGGAGTCATTAGCTTGGCTCTGTCAAAGTGAAAAACAATAAACACAGCAACTCTGAAGCTATCTTAGGGTTAGGGTTAGTCGTTTTAGGAGAAGCTAACATGAAGCGCTTCCCATAAGAAACAAATCAGCACACAGAGGTTAAAATGGTATACAACATCTTGTTGCTCTCTGGGTAATTGGATAAAGGGTATTTTACCCAAAAAGTATTTCTTAAATGTTCTCTCTGAGTTTCAGTCAGTTTTCCACATCTGCGATACAGTTACTGTTAACAAACACCATTAGTATACCTGCCACTTTTGATCAGACTGTACAATTTCAAGTTTCACTTCTGTTTTCAGAGCTCAGTGTGCCACATTAGTCTGTTGTGACAGAGAACACAACATAATGCTACATAAATTGACCAACCATTTATTTTGTGGCAGCTGTACCAATATTGTCACGGTGCAGTCATGGTTTATTTTTTAGTAGACTGTAATTGCAATAAAACCTTTACTCAGAAACATGAAACAGTGGTGGTATTAATGGTAAACCCTGTTGCTCTGTTAAGACACAAGAATTTTTTAAGTATATGGCTCATGAAAGAGCCCAACGACTAATTAGTTGACTAGTCGGTCCTAGACTGTATGGCAGTGGTTTTTTTTTTTTTTTTTTTTTTTTTTTAATTGTACTTTTGGATCTCCAGAAATGAATTAAAAAATAAGTCTTTACCCTGATGAGAGCCTAAGCATCTGGGCTGGTAAAGGCAACTCAAGCGTCTCAAAGCGAATTCTGATTCTGAACTATTTGGCACTTGATTTATCTCCACTTGCAAGATAAGATTAATTAGTGATCAGAGCGGTGGCTCCCATCTAGGTTTAGTTTTGATTTGCCGTTCATCAATCAAACAGCACTGGGGAAAAGCCATTGAATGTTGATGACTATCTTCCCAGAAATTTATATTGATTCAAAACAGTAGGACTGATTTTCAGTTAACTAAAAAGCCTATGATTTTCTCTCCATGACAAGCTCATGGTGAAACCTGGTGGAGAAAAATAACAAAACATCATAGTGTCTTTTTAGTGTTGATTAAAGGCCCAGGTGTGTGTCTTCAGAAAGCCAAGAGTTTCTCAACTGAATACCAGGCAAAACTGCGTACAGTGCTTATTAGGATGGCACTAAAAATAAAACTAAACCCAGTTGAAAATCAAAGCTCTGCCCTGGCTTAATGAACATAAACAGTCCATTAATCAAATGGACAATGCAGAAGAGCCAGAAGAAATTGAAAGGCAAATAATCTCCACATCTCCCTTTATATTTTAAAATATCAGAATGCAGTTAAAGAAGCCAGACCAAAACATTTCTCTGAGCTAATTGAAAAGAATTCCCACAACACCTGGATTCTCTTTAAGGTGATAGATGAAGTTGTCTCTCATGGTTGGAGGGACAGTAGACCTAAAGTGTGGTGGGTTTTTAAATTATTTTACAAAAAAGGTTTAATAATTCATGCTCCACAAAGAAAGGACCAGTGCCGAGCTTTGAAACCAGGACCTTGCTGTGAGGCGACAGTGCTAACCACTGAGCCACTGTGCCGTCTACCCGCTTAGACATCTGATATAAAAATAATAATAATAAAAACATCTGCTAGTTGTGGTGAGGTTGGAACCCCCATTGTATCGGAAGTGGACAACACTGTCAAGCTTGTATCCTTGTATTTTTTCTTTAAATAAGAAGCCAATCAGCATACTGGGTCCAGTATACTGGGTCATAACAGAACCCATTGTTGCTGCTGGGAAGGTCCATATATTTATATAGCTAGTGTACTAACTAACGTTCAGGATCCAAGTAAGCCAATTACACCATAGGCAGCTTGTTATTCCAGGGCTGCTGGATTGATCCCCGCCAACCATTAATCACTGCCAAATGGTCATGGTTGCACCGCTCCACTTTGGGTTGGCCTGTCATTATTTTAGATCAGTGTGCTGGGCAGGACCCTGTTTCTCACGTTATGTAGAAAGGCTAGGCTGATTTTAACAAGCCCCCCGCCCCCATCCCACGTACACAAACACACACACACGGCTCCCAAAGGAATGGCTGCTGCTATATACTCATGTCAACAGAGTCCACTAATAACACACCGTGGTCTAATTGAGGAAACTTATTGGTGTGTTGGTGGTGATGGGAGGTGTAGAGCTTGGTTATTATTATATTGCTGAACTAAATCTTGGAAACAGAGAGAGAAGCAAACTATTTTAACAGCCAAAGTTGCAATTAGAAAGGCAGATTTGTGATTGAGTTTAGCTTGGGCTGTCATGATGGTGACATGAGGATGAGTGATTTCTCCCATGAAAACATAAGTCACCTTTTGTTATCAGTTGCCTTTATATAGGTCTTGCTCTGCATGTTAAAACAATTCAATCTAGGTTTTCTTCGCTTTGTCTACTGTGACAAGTGATAGAAAGCGGATTATTGTTCCTCACAGGCACGCCCACACACACATACACACGCACATACACATTGCATCTGCTCTAATACCGTAAGGATGTGGAGAGAATGTGGAGCTTGAAGTTGGGCAGCAATTGGATTTGTTCAAATTGCAGCCCCAGCGGTAATGGCATAAAGACTTAAGCATTGCCTGCTGCGCAGGGCTGTCGAAAATGAATTATTAGTCTCATTTTGTGAGGGCAATTTCAGATAAAGGAGGGAAGTGTGAGCAAGAAAGCTAGAGAGCGAATAAAATGACAGAGCAAAGGCGATAAACTGTGTCATCCAGGGGAGAACCCCTGAATTGCTGGAACAACAAGTGCCTCGGATGGATATGAATGGAGGGGAGGGCATCTGGAGTGGAGCTACTGAATACCTGTTATCTACCCCCTGTTTTAGGCTTTCATCTACTCAATAGCCTTGTCACCGAAGACATATTATCTCCCATTTACAGTGTACGGCGAAACCCAGCAGTTAAATGGCTTCTGAAACACAAAGCCATGAATAGAGCATTGCCGGTGGCTGGGAGGCTGATTGGGTCGGAGGCTTTCAATTTATTAATCTCCCTTTCCATAATATGTATTTATAGTCATGCACCTGATATACCATAGTTGCCTGCACACTGCTCAGTCTCCCATGAGTGGCTCCACTTACCCGTGGCTTCAAAGTTCCACTAGATGATTTTCACTTCTGAGACGGTCAAGTAATATTTAGAGCACAATAGATTGTTTGAGCCAAGTTTGGCTGTGTGCCAAACAGCCTCATAGAATTGACAGATCAACCAATATTAATCAGCTTTTAGTTAATGGTTGTGGCTTGTGATCATTTCAAGGCTGGATTCCAAAGTCACTTGCCAGCATGTCTCTGAGTGAGCGGATATTTTCAAAGAATTTGTAGACTTCTGACTCAGTCCAAACAAGACAGACCCTGGGTTGTTAGTGGAACGGTCAGCAGACACGACATTGTTGACAGTTGCCTGTGGCTGTAGTCTCAAGCAAAATTAGAACGGGCCACAGAGACCTTCAGTTACAAACAATCTTCTTAGTGCACTTTGACTCAACCAACAAGTTGTAACCATCAGAGAAATGGCCAGACATCAAAGGTGTAGATGGAGGACGGATAGAGACAGATATAGGGACGCCGTGGGGGTGGCTGGGATATGGCCTCCAAGTGCATTTCTAGCAAATTTGCTTGATCTCTCCTTTCCATTGTAATGATAAAACTGTCAGAGAAAATCTAGGCCTTCTTAGGCTAATGGACAGCAAGTGCCACACTCTACAATACCCAACTGATTTCAAGAATACAAGTGACAAGGTATGAGAAATAGTGGAGTTTTCAAAGATGTGCAACTGTAACAAGGAGAGAGGGACTGAGCACTGAAGATGACGAGTAAGCATTTGACAGACAGTGAAGAGGTGGCTGAGTTGAACCCCCTAAGGTTTACATGATATGTGGGTTCAACATAAAACAGGCACAATATTGTCACAATATGATACTGCATATTGAAAAATCATGTTAAAACAGCTTTGGAATGGTTGTGAACTGATGTCAGAAAGATATTTAGGTCCTCATGTCACACAATGATGCAGGTTGCAGCCATGGATGACATAGATGAAAGCTACATGTGCATTGATGCAGGCCATTGTAGCAACATATGGTATCAACATATTTATTGTTAAAATGTTAGGTGGCAAAGAAACACCTGGGAGAGCACAGAGTGAAATGCTTTGCCAAAGCTGAACACCTGACCCACATCATCTTGCGAAACACTTACGGCAGATATGCGTCTCTGCAAATAGCACCTCAGATCTCTGAGCCTGAATTAGTGAGGATATCACTGTTGGTTTTAGCCCAGCATGCAGTCAGCGCTCTGCTTGGTGAGGGAAGCAAAAACGTTTGCACTCCTAAATCAGGAAGCCTGCAGCCTTTCTGTCAGCCCTGTCCCACGCGACAGACAGCCTGTCAGCAGCTAGCTATGGTGCCACATCTGGTAAAGCCATTCTTCATCTCTCCTCGGCTAGCGTTCAGCTCTCCCACACTGACAAAATACCCTCAGACCAAAGTTAAGACTCTCAGCCCCAGATTCACTAAAGGTTTATACCAGAAAAATCATATACTATGTTGCCAAATATCACCTATATGACCAGATCAGAATTCAGTGTGAATCACTAGCTGTGGACAATGAATGGAAACCTTGCCAAGTAGCATCGGTCAAACATTTAAGCCTCTATGTACCTGTCATGGTTCTGCACATGTAATTTTGCCCATGTAATACTTATTTATAAGCAAGGCCATGCAAATTGAGATTGTGCTGAATTCACATTTCATGTCACCGATTACCGGAGTATACACTGAAGGTCCTTTGAAAGGTGCCGTAATGACTTTGCACAAACAGTCATTCAGAATGCCTGCAGTCGCTGCTGCTAGACATGAGATTGTTGCCAGTAAGTCAAGCAAGGGGGAAGGTTTTCCATCCTAGAAACTCAGAACAGATCAGAGAATGCTTCAGTTGTAAAGAGGCTTTAAGGGTGCAAGCTTTGGTAGATTAGTCTTAAAGCTGAAGCACACATTTTGTGCTTCTAAGTGATGAGGAAGTGAGTATTTGAAGTCGTCTTTTCAATGGCTTATTTGCACCTCAAATTGGGGTGCATCTTTTTTTCAGTGAATTAAACAAAAAAATAGGGTGCAAAAGGAAATATACAAATTTGCTTTGCAGTATAATTTCAGTGAATCTGGACCCCACTTTTGTACTAACACATCTGATCCTTCTAAAATTTTGGGATCATGTGGCCCTCAGGTAGTAGCAAAAAAAAAAAAAACAACCCCTATCTTCTGTTCCTCTGCTGCCATACCTCCCTCCTCTTCTCCATCCCTCCAGCCTGGACGAATCTCAGTTGTCCCTCCATCACAAGCTGTTTTGTCCCTCACCGTTCTCCTCCTCCAAGTTGATTGATGTCTGTGTTGTGTCTGATACACTCTACTCACTCCCTTCCCATATGTCTGACATAACTGAAGAAATCTGTCAGCACTGTGCACATGATGGCACGCTGAGGGAGCCAGGCGGGAGGTTTTTGAGGGTCCAGGCATGTTTTATCATCGTGTCCAAAGCCATGCCAAAGCAGTTAAGGGTTGTGTAGAACATGGTTCTGGGGGAAGAACCTGTTAGAAAACAATACATTCCTCTCCAGATCTCCATCTGGTAGGACCATGAGGCTTTTTTTTAGATGTATTCCTCCTCTGGTGCACATATCTATGCCACTTGTCAGTATGAATGTGATTATATTTATATTAATTGGACAAAAACAGCCATAAAAACCCTTTAAAACTGATTAGATATAAAGCCACTCACAATGTTAGGCCTAAAAGATGTCAGTATTTTAAAAATATTAGGATCGGATTTAAGACTTGTAGGAAGTTCTTGTGTCTTTCCCTAGAAAAGGAAACAACTGGTCACATTCAAATGAGGTGACAGACACAAACTGCCATCAGACAGAGAGGCTGAACGATGTGAAGGTTGATGTCTAGAAAGTGACATGTCCTAGTATAGCCCTTCATCCAAAGTGGAATACATTTTTGTTGAGGTAAAAGAATTCAGACGTCAGCAGGGAAGAAGCAGTGGAGCCAGAACTTGATGGACCTCTACCAAGAGTCACAAGCTGAGTGGAGCCTATTATGTCTACAGCAATGGTTCTAAAACTGGGGTCAAGGAACCATCAGGGGTCTTTAAGTGGATACCAGGGGTTCCCCAGCAAAGTGAGGAATGATTTTTGTTTGTTCTAAATTATCATTAGAAATGATCCCGGTTAGAAAATGCATAGCAATGACATTCTGATCATAGTTTTCACTTTATTTTACCATATCAGTGTAGACAGTTTTACCATTCAATACTAAATCAATAACAACTGAAATCTACTCATACGGGGTCCCCAGGAAAAATCTCATCAAAGTGGGTTATGTAGCCTATTTGAAAATGTATGGTCTACAAGACCTTTTAAGGACATTGTAAAAGAAGTAAGACCCATTGCTTTCCCCATTAAGAGTTCCCCTGCCAGACTCTTTTCCCTTTTCATTTCTCTTTGGAAGTAGTCTTCCTTCCAAAGCCAACTGAGCAAATCATGTTTAAACTTGTTGAAATCTTGGATGCCTATATGTAATCCTGGCAGCATTTTTAAAGCCAACTGTCTGTTGGCATTTGGCTTTTAACCACTACATCATATTAGGTACCCCTTTAATTGTCCTTGTCTTTTTGCACCTTATTGCAAATATTTAGGCAACCCAGAGCTTCTAATGCAGTGGTTTTTCCTGCCTCTCAGGTTTAGAAAATATCCCTCTCGCTACTTGGCTTAGCTCCATGCGTCTCCACTCTGTCTGGTGTTGAACAGCTGACGGCTGCAGACAAAGCGTTGAACGCTGGAGTCTGGGGTTTTTTGGGGGAGGTTTGGACCTGACAGGGAGATGCCAAGAACTGCCAGGAGGGAGTAAAGAGAGAGGGGGTGGAGGGGATAGAAAGATCAAGGATTGTCGACAACTAGAGCATGAGAGGGAGTGAATTAGAGGAAAAAGCAAAGGGTATCTGAGGAGAGGTCTAAAAGGAATTTGTGCTGTAGGTTGGTAGGGAAGCGTAGGGTAGTCTGAGATAGGATGCGGCAACCCTGGGAGAGTTTATGGTCCACACTCGTCTCTTACTTCTACTGTCTTTCTGCGTCTGTCTGTACTGAGGGCTGGGTTTGTTGGGATGGGAGGGGAAGAAGACTGGGCGGACGGGTAGATAGAGTAAGCTTTTCTCTTACAGTACTTTTATGGTCAGATGTGACTTCACCCTGATCTCACTGTTGACATAGCAGAACATTTTTGAATGCTCTTTTTTCTTTGTTTGAGGTGCCAAAGTCTTTGAGGATAGTTTTGTGGAAGTCAAGAGTGAAAAAGACGGAAGGAGAAAGCGAGAGAGAGAAAAAACTGAAGAAGGGAGAAAGCAGGCACACAAGCTGAAGTGGCTATGCCCGCTGTCTGTCTGCTTTGGAATAAAGCGTGGCATTGTGATATGCCAATACCCACCTCTCAGAGACTTCTGATGAAGAATTGGAGTACATCCCAGAGTTTTGTTTACTGACTTCTCTCTTTCCCAGCAATTTTTTTCTGTATCTCTCATGTTTCAGAGACGCCACTGGATCTAGGTGCTTTGGGAAGTGAAGGAGAAACAGACAGAGAAGGGCAATTGAAAGTATATGGCTGCTGGGAGGAGGCACATCACAAGATTAGCAAAAACGAATATTACGTAGCAGCACTGTTTTGTCATTGTTTTGACTGGAGCCCCAACAGTTTATTTGGACAAGCTTTGGACAAGGGATTTAACTTTTATCAATGGATCTAAGGTTAACTAAACTCTGTCTTCTCCTCCTTCACCTTCTTATGGTTTGCGCTTTGATTCGGCGGGCAGTGGGTAACCATACTGGAAGGATCAAGGTGGTCTTCACACCCACCATCTGCAAAGTGACCTGCACAGGAGGCCGATGCCACAACAACTGTGAGCTGGGCAACACTACCACCATCATCAGTGAAAATGGCCATGCGACAGACACCCTTACGGCACCCAACTTCAGAGTAGGTGAGTGATCTTGAATTTAGTTGCTCTCCTTCTCTTTGCTTCTATCTTACTTTTTCATCCCTACTGTATTGGGGATCTGTGACTGCTTGTTGATGCTGGTAGCAACTTGGCTGACCAATTGTTGGCAGTGTGAGAGGCTCCAGTCTTGTCTAATCTATGTCGTGGTCTACAGGTACAAAGTTTTGATCAGGCAAATCATTCTCCAAGCATTTATTTGAGATGCTTATTTCTATAGTCTTTCAAGTAAAAGTTGTAAAGACCTGGGAAGCCAGGTGGAACTCCGATTGCACAGCAGTCAGATTGGCTGTTGATGGCCAATGACTGCAAAAAGTTCAATCATGGCCAACTTGTTTCAGCTGCCATGCTTGTTTGGACATTGGCTGAGTTTCCCCTTTTCTATAGCACATGAATTGATTTCCGGTGACTTGATCATGTTGCTCGCACATCATCATATGTTACATAATTTAAGGCCACGAAGAATGTAGTATGTATGTGCTGTCCTCACTGGCCCAGATGTGGTTGTATATATCTGACAGGTATTTTTGGATCACAACCAATTGGGTCTCCTTCCGAACTCTGGATCCACTGCTTTGAAGCATTGAAGAAGACATGACAATGAGAGGGATGAATAACAGTTTGATTTGTCAGCCATTCATTCAAGACAATAGGGACAATGCCCTTGAATTGAGTGCATACAATAAAGCTGCTAAGTCAGTGTATTACCAGATGACTTCTGTATAATGGAACTTATTAGGTGGTTATTCTTTAATGTGTTTCACAGACACTGGCAAACTGTGGAGTCTTAACCTGCCTCAGTCCTTATAAGGAGTAGATTGGCGTCTCCTGCTCTGACACATGCAGACATGTCGGAAGAGCAAAATTAGATGAATTCCTGCCTGACTCAGCAGATTATGTCAATATAGCTGGATCTACATTGGCACAGAGAGAGAGAAAAAAAGTCTTTTCAATCCTGAATGACCCAGAAGAATTCTTGATCTATGTGACCCAGATCGGATCTTTTCACTACTGGATAAAATAAGGTTTACTGAATTAAATAGGCTTAAAAGACAAATTTTAATTTTTATGCTTGTATACATCTAGCTGTAAGAGAACTCTGATTTTAGCTATTCTCATATTGCACCAGGGATATCACCTACAAGGTTCCAGAAGCCTATATTACTATATTACTGTTTTTTTCTTTGTTTATTACATTATGCACTCCTTGCAGAATGCCATGACATATTTTTGTAAAATTCAAATTCATAGCTACTTAAAAAAAAACAACAAAAAAACTTTTTATTGTCTGCATTTTCAGCTTCAATTTTACCAAAGTGCGATATATTGTCAATATCTAATATAAACTCTTAATAATACCAAAGTTATAAGACCATTCTCTTAACAAACAGACTCTTTACGCTGTGATAACAGCACTGAACAGTGTTTGTCCGGGACTTCTCCTGTCTAAATAATGCAAACATGTTCTAATATCAAACAATACCAGCAACCGTTACTTCATTGAGTGGGATACTCACTGTACAGTGGTTTCAAATGGTACTGTATTAGTAACCTTGCAAACTTCGGTGCTCCTAGAGATTGATGTTTCACTGTTTATTTTAATTGGTAATCCACAAGATTCTCACTGTCTTAGTTTTGTTACCATCTTTGGTGCTATGTGGTCGTTGCTGTAGCCTTTTGTTGTTGTTATTTTATTTTTCTTCCATGTTTGGTGCTTAGCAGTCACTTCTGTGGCATTTTTGCATTGCACCTTCAGTACAGTGTGTCCAGTATTATGACTGTACTTGTTTTCCTGTGGATTTTATGTGGAAATTTGAGTTTCTGTAGGTGGTGCTGTTTTCTAATGGCTATCGCTGTTCATGCTAACTATACTCATCCTTTGATTTATCACAAGCTAACATGACCCGTAAATCATGCACTGTGCACCGAGATGGGAGGACGCAGTTGTGGGTGTGTTGTGCCATGGATGACTGCGATTTGCGCCTGCTAATGTTTATCTGCTCAGACAAGGTCAACAGAGCAGTAAACCCATATTTTGTCTTTATTTATGCCACTTTAGCTGGTGCAGGCGCATCCATCTACACATTTCTGAAATCACAAAACTCCAGGTTATGCTTATGGCTATGCTTGTCTGCTCCACTTTGATATGAATCTTTCAAGATGGAAAAAAAAAAATCAGTACACTGTTTATGCATTTTAAGTTACACGTGACAGTGGTTAAATGATCACATCAGCAAAACTGCTGTGTCATGGCATGCAAATAATAATGAAATTATATCTACTAAATTAATTAAAAGGCTCAGTAATTTGTTCACTACATAGATTATATTGTGTTTAAGGGGGTATGGGTTTGATTTGAAAAGTGTTTGAGACATAGATATGGTGGGGAAGTTTTGAATTTTGCAATTTCTAGCCTAGCACAGCCATACTTTTGTTCTTCACTTCATGAAACAGTTCAGTGCACTGTAGTTTCTCGCATTGTCATCACCTAAGCCACGTCTGTGGTTACTCAAAGGCCGCTGATTGGTCTGACCGGTTTGTAGCTTCCAATAAAAGTTTGGTTGGAGTGTGACCAGATTTAGATTAGAACCGGGGCATCTAACCGCACGTTTGGCGGGTGAGAATAGGGCTTCAGCTGTTTAGATCAGTAAATGTAAAAGCTTTCATGAACTGGCTGTGGGTCAAATCACTTTTGTGTTGTAGCAATCAGCAATAGAGAGTAACAAAATCGACATTTATTTATATGATTACTACTTTGAACATTCTGTTGCTATTTTAATGCTCAGAGTAAATGAGTCATCAACCTGAGACTGATGCAAGGTTCTGAAATGGAGATTCAGCTTCATGTACCTGTCAGGTGTGTGCATGTACCAGGCATGCAAGATTCTTCCCTCCCTTGCGCTTAGCCTTTCTTCCCTTTCTTCTTCCTTTTTGTCTCTATGATGAAGTATAAGCCTGAGCTGAGGAATTTGGAAGCCAAAAGTTAATTTGCAGTCCAACTCTAGCTCCAAGAGTTGACATGGAGTAAATCACACTTGCCTGTTTGTCATGCCCACCTGAAGAGAGGCGGTGAGGGAGGAGTGTTGCACTCTGATAAGATGAAAGGAAAGGGTGGATCTGTTTCAACTTGCCCACAGTATACAGCATGCTGGCCAGTTAACACAAACACCAAGCCCGTAAGAAAAGGGATAGAGTTAGCTTTTGTTTTTAAAGAAATGGATTTCTACTACAAAGAATAAATCACAAGCACGGTCTTTCCTCTCATTAAAACAACTGTCCTCCTCAGAGGGTTAAGGTTAGAGTTGCTTTTGTTGTTAAGGGATTGATAACTGTATTATCCAGAGGTCCAGAAAAAGTCTTAAATGATCCAAAATTAAGGCCATAGAAAATATTAAAATATCTTATATTTTTATGTAAATATGAAGTTTTTCTTTTTTGACAGTGTTTTGCAGATTTATTTTATTTTTTGCTTTGATGCAACTGATGCAACAAAATTGGAGTATTGACAGATTTTTAATATTCAGTGATATTTTGTCAAGGCAGATCTAGAAAGCAAAGCCAGAAGATGTGAATAAGCCTGGCAGTTGTGGCAGTGTTGTATTTAGGATGTTTATGATGCCTTGATCCATTATCAGTATCAGGGCCCATAGCACACACACTATAGCAAGTGATTACATTTGTACAAACACATAACATTTCAGCTTACATTGTTCCATCTCAGCTTTGAAGCAAACTACTGAAGCAAATGTGGTCTGAGTCTTTAAAGTTCCAAATTCGCAAAATAATCCTGCAGCATAATGTGAAGTCATTGTATTGCACAAGGAGACAGCGGCACACAACAAACTAGAAGAAACAGGGGAATGGACTGATCTTGTTTACAGCTGGTGAGCCAAGTGTGGAGGTTAGGGGCAGTGCACATAGCAATAGTGTGGGACAGCCCGTCCTGAACTTAAATGGCTAGCATTTCAGGAAAGCACGTTACGTCCAACAGGAATAGGAATCACAGAAAAATCGGGGAAATAAAGGCATGGAGTTTGTAGTTTTAAAAAAGCACCGGGGTCATTTCCTCAAGGGGCGTCGGTCATTTATGAGTGACAGGAGCTCCACTGTTCATCACATTCCTTATAGATGGTGATCCCGCTTTGTCAGCGCTGAGGCCTGCAGGCCTGGCTGGTGGTTTTGGGCTGTACACTCTCACATACTTACACACAAACAGCCATGAGGCTAGTCTGTGAATACTTCTTCACCATCTCTCTGTCTTACTCTCCTCAAGGCTGACTGGCTGTGTTGTGTGTGGCTGGTTTCTTGATCTGTCTCTCTCATTTTCTCTCAAAAGATGGGTAAACAATGACCTGCAGTCAGCATTCATCATATGGCAAAAAATAAATAAATAAATAAATAAAAATCCAAAAACAAAACAAAAATCAATTTCAGAAAAGCATTCATTTCTGCCATTTTACCTTCTTTTTAATGCTTAAGTTTTGCTATCTGTGGCAGGCAGCCCCATAGGAAAAGGTTAATATTCTCACATGTCTTACAATTGGACGGTTTTTCTTAAGACAATATCATTGAATTTGGTATTGCATGACAATATAAGCCTTTCTGCTTTCTCTGCATAGATTCAAAGTGGAGAGAGAAAAGGGAAAATAGGAGAAAGGGATTATATGTGACAAAGGTCCTTACGTTGGATTTGGACCCAGGGCTTCATGCATGGATGTTGCATGATGATATGAACTGTCTGTTTTGTCCTCAGTACTTCATCTAAGCATAGGTGTAAACATATTTTTTAATCCTGCCATGGTCAGTTCAGCATATATGAGAAAAAGTCCCATTTCTTGGCAAAGAAAAAAAATGGCTTTCATAGTTGATCAGCAATAATTTTGCGACAGCTGAAACTCTGAAAATATTCAGGGCATCAAGTTGTATGTGTATAGAAATTGTGCTGCTTTTACGCACATCTGAACAATTTTCTGGGTTGTATTTCTGTCCTATTTGGCCTGGTCTGTCCTCTGGGGAGTAAATTTCAGTTTTGTTTATTTTTTTTCTGGCGTATTTTCTTCCAGGTGAGTGCAGTGGCTGGCCAAGTGCTGAGAGCTTTCTGGCCCCTGGCTCCTGGTTGTCTTATTAAAGACGCCTGTGGCTGCCAGCTAGCTTGTGTCAATTTTGGTCCAGACAATATCACAGCATTTATGGTCAGATTAAACCAAATTGAATTTTTGGGGAGGTCGGGATGGGAGGAGAATTGAGTGTGGAGGGGAAGGAGCGAGGGCTGAAAGGAATAAGAGAGGGAGTCGTGCTTTCAGAAAGTATTTTCAGCATTCACCTCCCCTAGCCTTTTATTTTATATACAGTCCATTGACACCTGCAAATATGTGGCATTTGTTTTGCAGCAGGCGTAGAGGAAAAAGTTTGTGAGTTTGTGTTGTTGAGGTTTTGAGCTGCCTTTATTTTTCGTCCTGGGGTGTTGACTTTGGACAGAGGGGATATCTTCTCAGGGGGCCCTGTGTGTGTGTGTGGATGTATGTGTGTGCGTGTGTGTGCTGTAACAGATTTGATGGGTATAATGCATAATTCCCAAAATGCTCTGATGGTAGTTCCAGGGCTTGTAGTCTTCAGTCAGGTGTTTGGTCAGTGCCAAACCTATCCAGAGGCGTGTGTGTGTATGTGCTGAATTCCAGGAAAATTTGTCATTGCTGGATAAATCAATAAGGTTCACCTACCACACTGGTCGCTCACTTTTGCAAACAATAATATAGAAATATGTCTTGGCTACATAAAGCCTTTGGTCTTTGCCTTTTCTAAAAGTTGGCCCCTGCCCTCCGGACACTCTCTAAGCACGCACCAGTTAAATTGAAGCAAAACAATGGCCTGGGAGGTTCCTCACTGGCTGCCATTTACTCTGCCCTGCACGAAGTGGAAGCATCTAAACTCTTCAGCTTACCGGTCCTTGGCAGATGAGCCTAACAGTCAATTTTGCACTCAGATGGCGTTGGAGAGGCAGTGAGAGGCTCTAACAGTTGGAGAGGGAGTGAGAGATAGTGGAGTAAGGAGTCCGGCTCTGAGTTGCCAGGTTGCAAGTGTGCTGGGGAGTTTCCAGCTGTGCAGACCCATTCATATAAATAGTCTGTGATGGCTGGAGTCAAGTGCTCCTCTGGTAGCCGTCATTTCCTCCTTGTCAGCTTCATTAGCTTAAAATCAACACACTGTCAGTTTTTCCTCTCCCCCCCTTTTTTTAACATAGATTTTTTTTTGTCATCCCTTTACCTGGCAGCCACAAAGGTAGGGAGCGTGTGGCCCCTATTTTCCTCTCTCAATATCCCCGGCCTCAACACACACACACACACAGAAACCCAAACACACATCCTACCTTGCCATCTGGTTACTTAGCTGTGATGGAAGTTGGACGGCGGGGTCGGTAAGAGAGAGCGCTCCTTGGCTTGCTAGGTCCTGTACCAGTAGTAAACAGTAGGATTTGGGCTGTCTGGTGAGTCTAGAGTTGCCTTATCTGGGCCAACCTGCCCCACTGCTCTAACCACTAAGTGGGATTTTTGTAAGAATTGCCAGGCAGACGGGGCGTCTTAAAATCTCATCAGGCTCCCCGGAGCCAGGCTGCTGTAAGCGCCACCTCCAGGCCTGGAGAACGCCACAGGCCAGGGATTTAACAGACGTCCTCCAGGTCTCCGGGGATCCAGGGCTCATGACCTTCATACCTGCAGGAGGCTCCATGCCTCCAGGCTCCTTTCACATTCCCAAAGTCACACATAATACATAATAAAGGCATGAAATGTACATGCATTTTTCCTCACTCAGTTGCATGTGTGTCTTTGGGTACACACACTTGCACAAATAGACACACATATAGTCTCTCTATCCAAAGTATATGAATTGACTCAGCTTGGTTGCATGAATGCCACCGAGAGTGTGGTGGTCTGCCTGAATATCTGTGTGTGCCTGTGCATGTGTGACTCTGTGTGTGTGTGTCACCCCAGCAGCTCATTAAAAGCCTTTTATTGGGGTTCTAGCCAGGGGCGCCATCTGGATCCCATAAGACTGAGCTGATCTGGGCTATGACGTCCAGTCGCTCTCTGCTGCTGGTTTAACCATGTAGCCTGGCACGGCCATACTCTGAATTTGTTTCATGAAACAGTCTGGGCACAGTTGGTTTCAAGCCGTTTGGAAAAGGGGTGGCAGCAACAGACATTTACAAAAATTCATAGCAGGTGACTGGATTGATCATCTGTCTATCATTAGATAACTTGGTCAATCAGACAAATGAACCATATAAGTAGGGTTGCCAACTTTCACATAAATAAGGAACATTCATAGTAATATGAATGTAGACTCAACATAGTTTAGTTTTTAGTCAGCTATATATGTAATGATTTAGGGTTGGACTGACAGTCCCTGAACCAGCATACTACACTATCACAAATTAATACTGCGCCTACTATGACATATTTAAAAAGAAGAAAAGCACCTTTACACTCATGTGTACAGTGAAGTGATCAATAAACATGATTTGATTTGATGTGCACAATCTATACTGTCATGCTGTAGCTGGCTAGAGACTTAAAAAGCTGGGACAAAGGAAGTCCCATGCGGGACAAACCAATTTTGGCCCAAATAAGGGACGTCCTGGCTAATATGGGACGGTTGGCAACCCTACATATAAGCCATGAGAGCGCTGAAGCTAAACAAACAGCAGCAGCTGCAAAGTACGGTGGCCGACAGGTACAAACGCGCTGCATATTCAGACAGGCGCTGCAAATACAGAAACGTACTGCATATAAGAAAACATACAAAAGGAAAACGCTGCAAACGTGCTGCATAAACAGAAATGTGCTGCAAATACAGAAACGCGCTGCATATAGGAAAACAGATGCAAAAGGAAAACGCTGCAAATACAGAAACGCGCTGCAAATACAGAAACGTGCTGCAAATAAGAAAACAACTGCAAGAAGAAAACGCAGCATATCGAGTCATACAACGGAAGTGCTCCAGGCCTCTAGGGGCAGTGCTGAGCGTCCACCCGAGAGACAGACAATCAACGTGTGGAGCAGATCAGTGAATGAGAGAAGAAGAAAGTTATTGGTGGGAGGAAAGTTGGAGTCGGGAGAGGCTACATGAAAAAGTATGTTGACTGTTGATTGCAGCACGTTTCTGTATTTGCAGCGCCTGTGTGTATATGCAGCGCATTTGTACTTGTCGGCCACCGTATCAAAGGATGCTACGAGGGTATAAACCATGTGGCACATCATGTCTTCTCCTCAACTACAGACACACCAGTTTACCTCTGCATTAGCACTTCTAGTTGCATTTGCCACACAATTTTGTCTGTGAATTTGTATATACTGATCGCTCATAAAAGTAACTTTTAATCATGATGCCTAATTGTAGCCCAACACTGGAAAGGTGATGGATTTGGGTGGTCTAAAAGAAGGCCAATAAGGCCTCAGTTGAAGGGGCCAAATATAATGACTATTATAGGTATTATGTCTCTGTATGATGATGAAAATCTAACAGGACTGCTTTGTACATCAGGTGGCTCTTGAAAAAATTATGGAGGGACATTTTGAAAGCTGAGACATTTTCGTGTGGTTGACCGTCAGATGATGCTGGCTTGGCTTTTTTAGTGTTCAAGGATAAAGAAGCTGGCTTGTGTATGGAAAGTTACCAGTTCAAACCTCTTGACTGTGCAGGAAAATGAAGGAGTAACGCTTTCCTCTCCCTCGTAAACAACTTTAACGCGAGGTATTTCACTGCTTCGGTCGAGCTGGTCTACTGGCAGACTGTGGTTGAAGTGTTCAGCTCCCAGGATGAATGTGTGGAAGTCTATGAATGTGACCAGCAGGACACATTCATACATTACTAAGTCCAGTAATGACTTGGGAAACAACCTAGACATCACCAACTCCTCCCTGTAGGACACAAAAAGCAATAGTTTCTGACTGGATTTATTTGGCAAATCTGGACACACATGCCAGACTACTCACCCTGAGTCAACTTGAGCATGTGCATTTCTCTTTCTCTTATCTTTGCATGTTTTATCCAAAGTAATCACGCAAAAAGAATTCATATATTTGATGTGGTTCTCCACATGTGCTCTCCATCTGGCCACAACAGACAAATCACTCACTCTGAGTCAACATTAGTCTTTATGATAAACCAGAAGGCAAATTGTATCTCATGATATTTATCACACACCATTGATTTATTACTGTATTTATATCCTGTTGACAAGACTTTGATTTCGCCCTCAAGAATTAAGATATGTGTGATTCACATAAGATAGGTATTTTGACTGCTCTTTAAAACAGTGGTGTTTTTCTTCTGCTACCTTCAGACCTTTCACCACACTTGAGGGCCACAGTAGCATGTGGTTTGGCCACAACAAGGTGAGTGTATAACCATTGTGGCTTAGGAGTGGTTGCTGCTGGTAAAAGATGACTCTTAATGAGCTGAACTGCATAGGGCAGGGAGGAGCTAGTGGCCATTTTACCCAGAAATGAGCCTTTTAGCAATCACTCATGTCTTAATGAGTGGCTTCTGATTAGTCTACCATGGCATGACAGCACACAAGGTGGCCAGAGCTGCTGTCATTCACCAGCAGCTGCTGTTGTGCAATGTTTGTGTGGTAACTGAACGAAGTAGTACTCAGTGCTTCTTACTCATGATGAGGTGGAGAACAGTGGACTTTTTCATTTACCCACCCATCCATCTTCAGTATTGCAGACAGACGTGATTGGATTTTGATGAAACTTGGGGGGAATAAAGCATCGCAGTCCATTGTCATTGCATTTCAAAACTACACTGATTACAATTACAAGTTCAAAAGGTTGGACCTCAGGGGGACTGCATCATTCATGTCTGTTTTTAAATTTTTCAAAACTAATTTCATTATTTAGTACTCACAGCAGCAGTAATTTAAAGTAAAAAAAAAAAACCAAAAAACATACAGCAACTCCGAAACTGTCTTATTTACACAATGTATCATGTGTATTTGAAATATATGTCTTGGATTTAAAAAAAAGAAAAAGAAAAAATAGTCATTTTAGGTGAAGCTAGATGGTAGGAACTATAGATGGAAGAAACTATAAGCACTGATCACGTTATGGTTCCTACCATCTAACTTCTCCAAAAAAAAAACAACTCAAATTTTTTGAAAATATTCTAAGACATGTATTTCATTACCGTGTAACACACGATACACTGTGCAAATAAGTAGACCCCATGTCTTTATGCTAAACTAACACAAAATGCTACCCATAGGAACCAAACCAGTGGACGTACAGAGGTGAACATGGTATTGAATATCTTGTCTCAGTCTGGGTATGTTGGAAAAAGGGTATTTTGCCCAAAATGTTGAAGTATTCCTTTAACTTGGATAACATATTATACTCAACATAAAAATGCCAAAAAATAAATTGATTGGTAACTAACTATATTACTGAAAATTATGCTTATTTTGAGGAAAAAGTAATACTGTTATAGCAACTCTAACAGTATTACAAAATATTATCAGTATTTACAGTAATTCACCACAGTAATACTATGGTGAACTATTTGTCAGAAGTGGGACATAGTCAGCTCTAAGATCATAATTACTGGTACATTCCAGTTGTCCAGCTCCAAATATTATCTTGCCACTAATATTTCTCATCAGCTAGACATTTCAACAGAATGCATGTGTGACATTTACATTCCAAATACGTTTCCATTCACCACACAGGTGTTTGCCAAGGGCTGAAATTTATGTGACGCTAAAAATCTTAAAACATTATGTGAATCATTATGGGAATCATAAACATGATGCTGTGTAGGATGATGCTACCATGTGGATGAGATGTCAGGTTTAGAGGAGGAGAACGTGGAATATCAACTTAAAGTGCTGTCCTACTGAATTTTTCTCAATGGGAGGTTACAATTTCTGACTTTCCAACATGCTTTGAATGCAGCATGAGTTACTCCTTATTTGTCATTTGTCAATTTGGGTAGTTTGGTATCTGTACTGAAAATGAAACATCTGCACTCTATCTGTAACTTTTTTCAGCCTATGTGAAATTTGTTCGCAGTAAAAGCCTGTATATTTTCTCTGCAACTCAAGAACTGGCACAAAGGGGACAGGAAAATAGACTTATATACTCCAAAGGGACTTATTTATGAGATAGGGAAAGATTTAGAGAAACTAGAAATGAAACAACTGCTACATCCCCTATGTAACTTTAATATAATAATAGTTGTGATCTAGTTAATTTTATGTTTTATTCTAAAAAGTATCAAAATACTTGCTCTGTACTTAAAAGGTATCATTATATATACAAAAATATATTTTAAATAAAACTAATAAATTTATTTGAATAGTTATGGCTATGTAACTGCTGTGTTCATGAAAGGTAATGAAAGTGAGTTGACATTATCACTTTTCTCATGTCACATGATACTTGGAGCTGCAACATATCTAGGCGGGTTCCCGGCAGGTATTCAGCAGCTTGGCTTATTCTCTGTTTGTGGCAGCAGCATGTTTTGGAGCCTGATTTGACAATAAAGCAGGTAAGTTAAGCAATTTTAAAGCTTAGCCCGATAATTGGTGATGTAAAGTCGCGTTTAATCCATGACTCGAGTATTCCCCTTGGGCAGCTAGCTAAGCAAGCCAAAGCTAGCTGCCCCGAGTGTTTAGCTAGTTAGCTGGCCGGAGCTAACCAGCATGGTCACGCAAACTGGCTATGCCTTAGCTCCTATCACCGTGTTAAACATAACCTCACATTACACTGAAGACCGAAAGCCGTTAAATGTAGGCAAAGCCAAGTCGATTTCAGTGAAATTCAGTTAAGGCAGCCCACCGACATGCTACACGGTATACGTTATCGGTCATCAGGCTGGAGTTGAAGTGAATTCATGCACTTATTAAATTTTGCTTAAAAGCTACTTAATGCTCAGTTAAAATGTAGAATTCAAGTTCAAGAGCACAAAAGGGGGTTGTCGCGCTGGCATTCAAAGTGCACAATACAGCATGCCACATACTAGTTATTGTTACTGTTTTAGAATCTGCTATAACTTTGTTGCAATTTAAAAAAAAAAAAAAAAAGAAAAAGAAAACGTGCATTTCAACCTATGATTTCAACGCCTTTTTGTTATGTAGGGCCCCGGCCATTTAGGTTTTCTTGTCCACAAGTGTGTTGTTTTCCCAGGTAAATATTTGGGAGATTTTAGATACACTGGTTGGACCCTTACAGTCCAAATTATAATTTGTGATATGATAGGCTAATTATCATACTGTGAATGTGCATCTTGAATGGTAATTGAATGATAATTGAATGCTGCCATGGAGCTTTGACGGGACGGATACTTACAAAATACACAAAAACCCTATATGTTTGTAGACTCATTAACTTTTTCAGTATTGTTGAAGGATTTTGAAAATGCAGTTTCAACTAATCACCTTTGGCTATTCAGTCATGGTACATGAATGTATAGTTCTTATGGCAGTCGTCACATCGCAAAAGCGCAATGCATAGATCAAACTGCAGAAAGGCTTAACAGTACATGATTTTAGAGATTTGAGCACTATCATTTTAAATGCTGCAAGTCATTGTATTTACCATAGATAACTCCAAGAACTCATTAAACATATTCTGACATGCTTTTTACTTGTATTTAGATCCCAAGCACTTTTGTTGACTTTATCAAACTGCAGATACAGGTAAGAAGAACTTGAGATTGTTTAAATTGTTATACTTATTGTAATGATTGGAGCACTGGAAACCAAGTTGAAAACTGACTTGGATGTGTAGCTTACAGGTGACTCAGACGCTGGTAATGGGGTTTTGAACACTGGTGACTCTGATTTGAGCACAAAGGAATTGAAGCTAAACTAACTTAAGATCCAGTGATCCAAAAACATAACTGCAATTTGGTGTTGACATTATGCTGACAGTATGCTGTATGAGACTGATTTTGTCATTGGCTATCACACAATCAGTGTATCTGTGTCTGATCCATCTTATTATCAGTCTGATCTGTTTATCTCATTACCTGTCTGTCTAACCAAATTCTTTATTCTTCTTTGTCTCCAACAGAGAATCCTGATGAAACAGAGGTGCCTGCTGAGTTCAGCAGATGCCCAGTAAAAATGTATGTGTACCATCAGCCTGATGCCATCAGCATCATCACAGAAGGACATCCAGTGGTCAGAGGTTGGGAGAACCTGTCAGAAACATCCTGCCTTCTCTGGACTTACCTATGCCCTGGAACTTAAGTATCCACCAAAACCGGTGCACACTTTTGAGACATATAAGAGGCTTCTTGTTAGAATGGACCCTGTGTGCCCTAAAATCATCTAAATACACAAATCTCATCTATTTGTCTTAGATGACTTCTCAGTGCCATCTCTCAGTGCTGTTAGAATTCAGTGAAACCTTTGAAATGCTGGGTTGTTACGACTTTAATAAATACTGTCATCATGTTTACCTTAAATCTGTGTGTCTTTCCATCTTGTTCTAATGCATTTTATTGTTATTTATTGACAGGAAGGTCTGCTTTTTTAAAATCAATCAAACCTTAGTTGGGGACAAGGAAATTACAGCAACAACAAAACTTTTAGAGAAATTAATGCAGCTTAATTTATTCACCACAGTTTGTAGAATGGACTTAATTTAATGGAGTTCATTCATGGGATTAGGTTAATTTTACTAAGAAAATAAAGTTTTTTAGTTAAGTTTATCAAACTTACTTATATGCTAATACAAGTAACATACTCATTTTAATTAAGTTCAATCTCGTGTGCAAGTGAGTTACCTTTACCAAGAAAAATTAAGTTTATCTAAGTAACATTATTATTATTAGTTAACTCAACTTGATTTTGTTGACTTAATTTAAAGTAATGTTTAAGTGTTCATTCTACTTAAAAAAGCCTTGAAGTTGATTCAACTTAAAAAGTCCAATACAACCTGTTATATCACTTTTTATAAGTAAGATAAAGACATTACTTTTTGCAGTGAATGGTTTGAGATTGAGACAGATAGGCAGCGAAAGAGAGAGAGGCCTCAAAAGGTAGAGGAGAGGAGATAGGGGTGAGGTTTCCAACAGTGGTATTGTCATTGTAATGAGTGGGTTGGGGTGAAACAGATTTATTAACTCTGTCATTAGGCACCACTGCTGCAAATCCTAACAAACCCAGTACTTTTCTTGAAGGAGAAACACCAAAGTAAACAAAGGGCTGTGGTTTCGCAATTGTAAAACAGCCTGCATGTGAGGCTTGATGCCCTTGTGAAAGAATAATGTTGCCTTGTTGCATGGTAACGAGGGGTGAAATTTATTTTTTTGATGTATAAATGGCTATAATGAGTGCAATTGCTGTAAAACACACATACATTTAAAATGAAAAACCACCAGGATTCCCCAACCTGCCTTTGAATCTGGCATTTAGGGTATGATTAAATTACCACATATTACACCACCCAGGCCTGTTTATCTTTGTTTGATGTATTCCCCAATAACATATAATCAGAGATGTAGTGGAAGGCAAACCCACCTTTTCATTTGCAGAATAGATTTTACTCACCTTTTTAAACTTACATAAACCTTTTATATGTAAATCCATAGCATGCAGGGAAACAACCCAGTTAAGCCCACCAAAATAAAATTTTTAAGAATTTGCTTATCTTTATAGTAATTTTTCCCCAATAAATGGGGCATTAAATGAAAGAGAATTCTCTCATCTTCACAGTTCAGTCACTCATTGTCATAAAATTAAGAGATTAAGTACTTTGAAATTATCTATAAACGTCAAACGTCAAGTAACCTATGTTCTATGTAAGCCCACATGTATAAATATGTAGAATTTGTCACCTTTTACTGAATAAAAATATAGAATTTGCCTAAATATGAGTTAAACAGGTCTATAGATAAATTTCAGAAAACAAACTAGAAAAAGGTTTACATCAACAATTTGTCCTACCAGCCTCTTTTGCCATTTCACTTTACTCTCTGTCTCAAGGCTTTTCTGACAACTGTATTTCTCTATTTCTTTTTTGCTAACACTGTTCACTATATTCTCATGTAGTATAAATGGTGGATTTTGTTAATAACAACAAATGACAAAATATGTTCCCATATTTTGCCTCAAACATCTTTAAATATACTTTCATTTAATATGCCCATTTGTTGGTTTTTGTCTGTTGTGGTTCTAATATTACATTAATCTCTGACATGCTAGCAGTGCAACATGCTAACAACAAAAAATAAAACCCCTCTTTTGAAATGCTACATACAGACCTAAAATCTCAAGCAAACATTTTATTTTTGGTGTCATTCAATTCCTTACTTGTAAGGTCTTATCAACGCTTACCAATTGAGAGAGAGAGAAAAACCTTAACTCTTGACAATGACAATGTCATAGCAAAGTCTGGACTTGCTTAATTAAGTGAGTACTTACTTTCCATGTCAAAAGTACTTCTGAGCACCTCAGAAAATCCCTTGAAGAGTGTATCATTCAGTTGTCGACTGAGCAGCCCCCCAACACTGCTGTTGGATGGTTGACTCTGTCTCTTTAGACTGGTGGGCCTGAACACTTATTCTCCATGAACTGGTACTGTGCACATGGTGCCAGTGCTAGACTGGCAAAGAAAAACTGATTGAATACATGAATATTTTACTAGGCCGCTCAATTAAATGAAGGTTTGCTGAGGAATTATGCAGTCCGCAGGTGTAATGGATCATTTGCCATCCGCCTCAAGGTGATGAATATTGATGGTGAGAGAGTGGGGGTGACAATTTGGACATCAAGCTAGATATTTAATAGCATGGAAACCTGTTGTAGATGACTATAGGGTGATGCGAGCAATGGGTGCTGTAAAGGGCTAGATCCTTTCTGACATGAATACAGTAGTTGGTGAGATGTCAAACAAGGCTTTGTCTGACTCTGGGATCTTTGTTTAAGCTTTCTTCAGAAGTCAAAACTGGAAAAAATTCACGTGTTTCATTTTGTTTCTCTTTTCTCAGTGGTGTGTCATCTGCCCTGCATAAATGGTGGCAAGTGCAGTGCCAGGGACAAGTGTCAGTGCCCACCCAACTTTACTGGAAAGTTCTGTCAGATGCCCATCCAGAATGGGCACCAGCAACACCAGCAGACATCAGGCAGCTACAGTCAAACACAGGTCTACTCCACGCATACGCTGCCTTTGAGCTATAACAATGGGCAGAATCCAGGTAAGAGACAAGCAAGACACTCAAACTACAGCTACATTATACATTCATTTATATTTTGGATGTGGGGTAAAATAAAAGGTTGTAGGAGTGGTAAGGTTGAAAGGTTGCTTGTTCAATTTGTTATGCTAGGTAGTAAAATATCCCCCAAGTATCCCTCAATTAACTATCCACTGTTGAACTGCCATTGAGCAAGGAACATAACCTCTCATTGCTGGTATTAGTGGTCAGTGGAAGTGATCAGTAGAAGACTGTGGTTAACTGAAAAAGAGGATCATTCTAAAATTATGGATGGATGATCTATGGATGATTAAAAGTTACAAAAACACTAGAAAATACATTCCCTGGAGAAAATGTATGGATAACACTAGGCTGCTAGAAGTGCCAGGAAACCTAACATTTTAAATGGTTGCTAAAATGTTTCTTGGTGGTTGCTATGGTGCATGAGATGACTGCAAGGTTATTTATAGGTCCATACCTCCGAGCTTAGCAACCTACACGCTGAAAATGGCAAGTTTTTTTAACTCTGGCAGCGGCATGTGCCAGTGACACTGACTTTACCAGTGTACCAATCCGTTCCACTTCACAAAAGCTTCTGTGATATTGGTTTAATAATGCTCTGCAAGAGCTACATATAGCTATCAAATCGTCTCTGGGTTTAACGAGTCCAATGAGCTCCTCCAGAGCTAAAGTATAGGCAGGCTTCACCTCTAGGGCACCAATGATCCATTTATGTTTGTCTTTTTTATCATTAAAAGTCGTTTCACATGGTTGACATACGTCTTTTAATGTTTTATGTGCCGCTTTCTTTTGCGGGGATTTAGCCATTTTAATGCCAGGACTCGCTTCCCCACGTGCAAATATTCCACCAAAACAAGTTCCCTCCGACACGATTTTGCAAGGGCACCGTGGGCTTAGTGCCGCTCAAGACGATTGTGATTGGTTTAAAGAAATACACTCAAGCCAAAGTGTTTTTTCCCCTATAGCAAAATGTTAATGCATTCAGCCAGACTGTCTGGCTATGCGAGGCTAATCTTCTGCTAACACAAGCAATTCGAATGTAACTGTACTTAACCACCAGAAGCATTTTACATATGGCAGTTCAACAAGGACTTAATGAAACATTTACAGGCTTTTAGCCACATTAGCATGTTCTGGTAAACATGAAAACCTAAACCTAATATCTTTAAAGATGTTCTACTATTTTCTGTAATGATATATGCTATAATATTGATCATATTCCCCCTCTGCCATGTGCCCCCAGTGAAGTTCAGTCCCAGCATTGTCAACATCCACATTAAACATCCTCCAGAGGCCTCCGTTCAGATCCACCAGGTCTCTCAGTTGGACAGCTACCACCACAATGGCCATACAATGAAGGGCCCCCAGTCAGGCTCCTCTTCCTCTACCAGCTACAGCTATCACCATACAGAGAGCAGCCAGAAAATCCAGCACCACGGCCACAACATGGTGTATCCCAGCCAGCATGGCTATCAGCTTCCACAGTACCAGCCTGTCACCTCCAAGAGCCAGTTGGGCCGCTGCTTCCAGGAGACCACAGGGAGTCAGGTACATTACCAGAAATGTCTGTAAGGTGAATGCAAGTTCATTCATGTGCAACTTAAAGGAATACTCCAACGTTTTGGGCAAAATAACCTTTTTCCTGCTTACCCAGACTGAGACATGATGTTAGATACCATTTTCACCTCTATACATCCACTGGTTTGGTTCAGATGGTTAGCATTTCATCTTAGCTTAGCATAAAGACTTGAAGTCTACAGGAGTCATTAGACTAGCTCCATCAAAGTGAAAAAATAAACCTTACAGCAACTCCAAAGCTGTCTTATTTACACAATGTATCATGTGTATTTGAAATACAAGTCTTGGAATCTTAGTATCCTGGAATCCTTCCCTCTACTGTAGTTCCTACCATCTAACTTCTTCTAAAACGACTGTCATTTAAAAAAAGAAAAATTCCAAGACATGTATATCCAATGCAAATGATATCTTGTTTAAATAAAACAGCTTTGGAGTTGCTGTAAGGTTTTTTTTTTTTTTTACCTTGACAGAGCTTAAAGAGTGCAGATTTCGAGTCTTTATGCTAAGTTATCATGAAATGCTACCCTTCAGAACCAAACCAGTGAGTGCACAGAGGTGAAAATGGTATTGAACATCTTGTCTCAGTCTGGGTAAGTCAGAAAAAGTCTATTTTGCCTTAAACGTTAGAGTGCTCCTTTAACTTGTGGGAACCAAATTTGTCACTAATGGAAATAACACAG
This sequence comes from Neoniphon sammara, assembly GCA_900302535.1. NCBI lineage: Eukaryota > Metazoa > Chordata > Actinopteri > Holocentriformes > Holocentridae > Neoniphon > Neoniphon sammara. Next base: position 6,956 of record OMKZ01001779.1, on the reverse strand, counting down.
ATATGACTTTTGTCTAAACAAGTACAAATTAACAACTGTTACTGCTACCATATTGTACCTTTAGCAAGACTTCCTATGCTATCATTACATCCTGAGCAAAGGGTTAAGCTCAGTTAACATGAAGGAGCCCAAAGATATTTATGCAAAACCTCACGACCAAATCAAAGACGAAAGGTAAATATAGGTGAGGCAAGTAAGGGTATTGAAGTATTTTTTCAAGATTCCCACAGGTTATGGAATTTCTTGAAAGTTGGAATTTTGAAAAGTCTATTCCAGACATGGAAAGTCATGGATTTTAACAAATTCTTGGGACAAGGCATGGAATATCATTGGATTTTGTCAGCTTCAGTTTTAAAAAATGGCTATTGACCAAATGCAATATTAATTTTCCATTGTGTTCACGTTATGTTCACTTCCCCCACAGAATAAAGCTGCATAATAAACTTTAATAAGGCCTTTTTGTCTGACGTGTGTTTAAAATTTTGGTCAAGGAAAAAAAACTGTGTTTATGTAGATCATTGAAATTTAAGTCATGGAAAGTCATGGAAAAGTCAGAGAATTTTTTATTCAGAACTGAATTGGAATTCTGATCTTTAGTCAACTGGTTACAGTGGCAAGTAGACTAAACACTCACTAAACAGAATATAATTCTGAGGTCTGATGAAAAATAAGCTGGCTACTTGTCAAAGTGGCTAAGTAAAAATGACCAAATTAGAGAGAGACAGCCTGTGTAGTCTGACTGGTTATATCTGGTCTTCTCTAAAACAACCTTTTGTGCATGAAAATAGCCTTGGAACCACGACAATACATCCCACATTATTAATCCCACTTATCTGCCGTAGATCACCATTCAATTTGGCTTTCATTCTGCAGTCAAATTGTTGGTGTAAAGATAAGAGTATGTCAGTAATTGAGGAATAGAAACGGAGAAAGGTGTGCTCTTTTCTGTGTGCATCCATCTGATTGAGGCTAGATGTGGGTCGGTGTGGGTATTTTGTCAGAGACTTGGGATAAGACATTTGAATAGGATACAAAACAACGCATTTTTCCACAGAAATACTAAGATTTGTCACTCACTTTGCTCTTACTTTTCTTCGTCCACTGCATGTTCTCCTCATTCTCTTGTTTTTTCATACTCATCTCATTCATATCATTGCCTTCTTTTCCCCGCCTTCATTTTCCCTTTACTCCCTTGACTTTCAATCCTATCTTCAAAATCTTGCCATTTCTTTCTCCCACACTTGTATTCCCATTTATCTGAGTGTGCTTTGTTTCTCTTTCTGCTTTCTGTCCTGCCTCTCTCTCTCCCTCTTCTATCTTTTCCTTCCATCCAACTTTTTCACCCTGTGTCTCTGTTCATCAGTGTGGGAAGGCTCTGCCGGGTCTCAGTAAACAGGAGGACTGCTGTGGGACCATTGGGACGTCTTGGGGTTTCAACAAATGCCAGAAGTGTCCCAAGAAACCATGTAAGTACAGTAGCCAGAAGTGTAATTCTTCAAATTTTGTTGAGGTCTTTTTGGACACCTGTCCCTGATCACTTTCTGTCAGAAACTTCCACTTTCCCCTAATCATTTGCTGCTTCTTGTATATTGTCTTAATGCACAAATGTCTACAGTAAGGGTTCCTAAATCATTTATCATAAAATCTTATCATAAATATCATAACATTAGCCAGGGACCTGGTCTAAACAAACAAACAAACAAAAATGAACTTGCTGACCAGGATCAGGACCATGATTTCTTTTCGGTCCTAACCCATAGTTGAGAAAAAATTAAAAATAAAAATTCTGCTAAAAAGCCTTTGGTAATCTGTGAATTATTTTGTGAGTTATTACTGCTTGATCTTTTTGAGGCTTGTGGAGCAAAACAAATAATTGTCATGTGAACATATCAGAAATTGAAAAACTGAAATTGAAATTTGTCTGATAAGTGGAAACACCTATGGCCCAGTCATATGGTCTAGCCTATAATTAACTTCACTAGATTTTAATTATATTGAATCCCTTTAAAATGTTCCCTATTACAGAATGTATAAGAATGACTTAAATCACAGCTGTCGATCTTATCTCTAATATATCGGAGACTGTCCCACAATTCCATACTAAATCAACAGTAACAGCAATCTTACAGTGCTGGTCACTGGGACAAAATCTGATCAAATGAAAGTCTGTGGCTTATTGTGTATCTATTTAGGGCTTCTTTACATGAAAACAGTCTAGTCAATAGCTAATGACTTCATACATTTAATGGTCCTGTCTAGAAGAACACTTTTCAGCTTCTTTCAAGTGAAGAGGGAGTATTTTCACACTTTCCCAACCATACTGACACACTTGGGAGTAGGCATGTGTCTGCAGCTGGATGACAGTGAACAGTGAAGTTCAGTAAACGCTAGAGTGTTGCTACTAAATTCTGACTCACAACTCCATTCCACACTCCTGCCCGGATTTCCATAATTAATCCAGTTCCTCTGAAACATGACCCAGTCGGTATTGTTTACTGACTCACTATCTGCATACTTTCTGGAGAATTTCACTTCTCTGTCAGCTCGAAACTGTTCACAATTCTTTTTCTTAAAGCAAATGATGTCCATATTTGGATGTAATGCAGTTGGAACACAAGAAATTCCCAAATCCACACATATTACGTTGAATTCTCTCTCACTCTATGTTAAGCATTTTAGACAATGATATGCTGCAATGTTAGTCAAGTGCCAGCGCCAAAAACTGAGGGGAACGTTTCTCAGACAGACAACCAGCTACAAGCAAAAACTTTCATGTAATTAATTTCAGTAGGACTGGTCACTAAATCCCCCCTGATAACTTTATGGGAGAGCTGCCATGTGCAACCTTTTTTCACATTTACCAATATATAACTTGGATATATTCTCCATTAGCTACAGCTGTTCAGTTATGTTGAGGACATCTTAGGGCACATACAGTTTGCTGTGGCTGTTGTATGGGTGTGCCCAGAAATAAGCTGGTTGTGTTTAAAGGTGAGGCTAGTGGCCACAATGCATGGACATCATGCTCACAACAACAACAAAGAAACAAATGCATTCCTAACAGTAATTGTAACATAACTCTTACAGTTTATTTTTTAAAGGAATACTCCAACGTTTTGGGCAAAATACCCTTTTTCCGACTTACCCAGACCGAGACAAGATGTTTGATACCATTTTCACCTCTGTACATCCACTGATTCGGTTCCAATGGGTAGCATTTCGTGTTAGCTTGGTATAAAGACTTGAAGTCTACCGGAGTCATTAGCTTAGTTGTGTCAAAGTGGAAAATAAACCTTACAGCAACTCCAAAGCTGTCTTATTTACACAATCTATCTTGTGTATTTGAAATGCATGTAAAAAAACAAAAACAAGGGTCGTTTAGGAGAAGTTAGATGGTAGGAACTATAACCGCTGAACACATATGTTCAGTGGTTAAAGTCCCTACCATCTAACTTCTCCTAAACTGACTCTTATTTAAAAAAAAACGAAGACATGTATTTCATTACCGTGTAGTACACGTGTAAATAAGACAGCTTCAGAGTTGCTGTAAGGTTTATTTTTTCACTTTGACAGAGCTAATGACTAATGGCTAAAGACTCCTGTAGACTTCAAGTCTTTATGCTAAGCTAACACACAATGCTACCCATACAAACCGAACCACATCTTGTCTCAGTCTGGGTAAGACTGAAAAAGGGTATTTTGCCCAAAGCTTTGGAATATTCCTTTATATCAACAGTGAATCTTTTCAGTTTACAATGAAAATATGCACCTTAGTGGAATATTTTCATTCTTAAAGGTACATAACATGTACCATGAAGTACATTAATGGGGATGAGGGGCAGGGTTGTAATATGTATTCCTTATCTAGCCATGCCACAGAGCAACTGGCAGCCTTCCTATATTACCATTCAGAGTTACACTTACATGACATTAGCATAAGCTAGAGAACCAGAAGTATTCTTGACCCACACCATACATTCAGACTTATAACCTTAAGCTACTATTATCCTGCTTCTAAGAGACACACCAACACAGCACTTAAAAATATACTGTAGTTTTAGGAACCCTAGCGTAAAGTCTGTCACATCCAGAGCGTCTTCCCTAGATACAGTTGGAGCCAAAAGGTCCAGCTGCCTGAAAATCTGCACCTATAAATGTGTCTTAATGCAGCTTCAAGAGTTGTTCTCTCAGTCTTTTGCCTCAACTAACAACAGGCAAAATAAAGATGCCGAGTCACAACAAGTTGGAAACATTATATGACCCTTGTGTTTGCCTGGGTATAAAAAGACAGGCGACTTTCATCCCGGGAGTTATTTCCAGTGGAGTAACGGTGCTAAATGCTTCGGTGGCACTTAGTGTCCCCCCCGCACCTCTTCGCTTCCTGGGCTTATTTTAGAGAGGTTATTGCCCAGAGTAAGCAGGGGAAAAGAAGGTTGGTGCTCTGTATGTGGTAGCTGGTAGTTATTCAGCCCCACTCCATTTATAGAACTATGGAATTTGTCTTCGAAGCCAGAGCTATGGGATCTAGAGCATGAGAAGACATGCTTGTGTGTGTGTGAACGCATTCTCTTGTGCGTATGTGAGTGCTGTTTCCCCTTATTCAACTAAAGGGGAGGTGTGGGTGGGTAGTTTCACATGAATAGCCTCAGAGGAAGTTCATAAAAAGCTCATTTGTCCCACATAGCAGGCTGTTACCCTGCAGCTATCAGACACGTATCAAAGCATCATATCCTGCTTGGCTCAGACAATACCCCTCCGCAAACAGATTAAACCCTTTTGATTTGATAGATATCAGATAATCACCACAGCTTATTTTGTTATTTCACTATGTGCAGCCTGTTTCTAGTATATCTACCCTGTTTGCCCACCTGGGAACATGATATGTACAGATTGCTTTGTACAGACATTGGTTTTCTCCAGAAGCTACGTTCCTGGTATGGCTTACACAAATGACAATGAAAAAATAAATTAAAATAGTGAAATCCTTTTGTTGCCCTTTGCTCTTACATCATCACTCTATGGCCATTGTCTGTTTCCTTTAACTTCTTTGATTGAAGGGATGTATTTGTACAGCACAGTAATTGTAATACTCCAGCGTTTTGGGCAAAAAGCCTTTTTCCGACTTATCCAGACCAAGACAAGATGTTCGATACCATTTTCACCTCTGTACGTCCACTGGGTCATTTCCTATGGGTAGCATTTCGTGTTAGCTTAGCATAAAGACTTGAAGTCTACAGGAGTCATTAGCCTAGCTTCGTCCAAGTGAAAAAATCAACCTTACGTAAATGAAATTACTATCTTGTCTCAATCTGGGTAAGTCGGAAAAGGAGTATTTTGCCCAAAACACTGGAGCTTTCCTTTAAGTCCCCACCCCC
>OMKZ01001774.1:30307-46069 GCA_900302535.1 Neoniphon sammara | reverse complement strand
GAGCAGCATTTACTTTCAATATTTTTTATAGCTTTTCAAGAAGCAAAAAGAAAGAAAGAAAGAAAGAAAATTATGACCAATTATCATCAATCATATATATACTGAATGACGGTTCAGGACTGCTAAATTATTCAGCTTTAGATACAATAAAATAAAAGAAATGTCAGATGAAACAGACTTTCATGCTTCAATTGTAGCTGGTTTGGCTTTTTAACCTACATGCATATAGTCATGAAATGTAATCAGTGACAGCATGGATCAAGGTTTGCTATATTTTGAAGAAAACATATCCTTCGAATATTTGCTTATGTAGTAGCTGTTAAACATGGAAATAACATGTTTTGATTGATGGCTCTTAACTTAAAATCAGAAACATTAAGTTGGTATGAACATGGGTGGCATATAAAATTGATCTTAATTAAGTCGCAGTGAATAGTGTTGACAGGATCCCGAAATTTGGCTACAGCAGTACAATCCCAGAGCGTAATCCTTCCTGAATACACCCCCTGGTCAGAGAAACATGTTTGGCTGAATGGTTAAGACGTGTGGGTTCCTGCATGGGAAAACCAATTTTGAAACTGTCCTGATACATGCACTGTATATGTGCATGTTTGTCTCCCTGTGCTGGGAGGGAAGGATATACTGTCTCTGATTAAACACGGCCTTACCTCCCCAACTCATTATACAACACGCCCACTCACTTCTAACTCCTAACCTCATTCAATTATTGTATATCACAATGATATGTGCCAGCGAGTGAAAAGGACACACAGGTAAATTGTCATGGGAGCTTTGAGGCTGGAGGCCCTGCACAATGAGCGACTGTAAATTAAGTAAGGGTGGATCATTGCCATGCGAATGGAAAAAGGAGATCGGGGATCTTTAATTCATGACAGTAATGAAATGAGTCAAGCTGTTGAGTCTCAAAGGCTGCAGCTCCCTAGGCTGAGGCTCTGCTATTCTTTTCATCAAAAATCTGAGGGATCAAAAGGAGAACGGGGGCATAAATGACTTCCTTTGGTAAAAGGAAAGTTGGTTGTGTCCTGCTGCCATAGGAGGTGCAGTATGCCCAGCCAGGGCTAATTAAATGAGTGGAAGGTATATGCAAAATCTGAGGGTTTATAATGACTTTCGAAATTAAGGAAAGAAGAGACTGAACATATTTAATGTAGGTGATTCATGTGACCTCACACATGTTACCTTGCATATATTGTAGTCCCTATATGAAAGATCATACTGAATGATTACTTAACCTTTAAATTACAGTTTCCTGAGAGAAATCCAGTGTTTAGATCTATGTGCTGTATATATAACCACTATACACTCACATGTCAAGCACGTCTGTGTAATATTGATCCTGCAATAGTGTTTCCTCATGATTGGAATACTGATCAGCAATCCTCATCTCTTCCAAAGTGCGAAAGTAGAAAGAATGGTTCAAGAGATGGCAGGGTTTTGGCAGTGTTTAACACAACCGCCACTGCATTTGGCTACTGCTGGTTCACAACAGTGCCTGAATAGTATACTTGTCACTTTAGGCAATAACAGTCTCTTCACAACTTCCCCCTAGGCCCGCAGCACAGAGACAGCAAGATAAAAATACTGAAATCTAATTTAAAAAAAAAAAGATAATTTCTTTGGGTAAAGAAAAGAGAAGAAAACACAAATCCTCCGTGGGGACGGAAGCACAACTGGCCCCGCTTCTCAGTATGAGTCTGTAAAAAACACAAAGTTGTTCTGAGTTAACATTAACTATTTTCTTTCTTTTCTCTTTTCTTTAGTAACAAGAATCAGTTTCATCGGCCAAGTTAGTTTGAACATATGAATTCATCCTGGTGGTTTTCTCCTGTCGGTCACATTAAACATAAAACAACAACAACAAAAAAAAATCAGAAAAAGTGGTGCATAAACAAATTAAAGTAGAATCATCCATATGTGCTCATTCTTCATCAAGGCCATGGAGGGGCTGAGCCTATCCTAGCATGAACTGGGTGGAAGATGAGGAAACACACTGGACAAATTACTACATCATCGCAGGGCAAATACACAGAAAAACACTCTCACATTTTCACACCCATGGGTAATTTAAAGTCTTCATTTCACCTGCATGTGTTTGGACTGCGGGAGGAAATCTGAGGCTCCAGGTTTCCTCACACAGAAAGGTCCAGATTCAAACCAAGGACCTTCTTACTTTGAGGAAACGGTGTTAACCAGTAAGCCACAGTGCCAGCTGTAAGTAGAAAGTAAGCAAAAATCTAGGAAATATGTTTTATATCAGTAGAGCATAAAAGTTGTGCATAAAAATTAGATAAGCAAACGTCACATATAGATTGTATGCACATGTTTTTTTGTTTGAGTCTGATTGATTGCACTGATGGAAAATTGTAGGAGACAGTAATGGGAAAGAAAATATTTACAGATACAGAGAACATTAAGATGGATTCCAGAGTAAAAATAGGCATAAATAGGTGACTATACAGACAAAGCATAGTTAAGTACTGTATATAAGGACTGACTATAGGATAGTAGGTGTAAAAAAAAAAATCCATTCAAGTGCTACTTATTCCTATTGAAGACTATGATATAGAGTTGGTTTGAATACTGATGATAAAATGTACTTACTGTAAGTTGCTTTGGACAAAAGTGTCTGCTAAATGACATCATGTAATGTAATGTACTGGATACCAGCAGTGAAATTACTGTAATCAACTGAACAACTTGAGCTGTTGTTTGTTGGACCAAACATGGCAGCCTAATTATTCCCCTGTATTGTTTTGATGTTATTGTCATGTATTACAATGTAAAGTAAAATACTTTGGCAATATTGTTGCTTTTTTTGATAGTCATGCTGATAAAGCATTGTTGAATAGTCATCACCCTTGAGGCACAAAATCCAATCACAGCAATGTATTCCTTCAGAAGTGCCATTACTGTATGAGCCATCCTTTTTTTTTTTTTTTTTTTTGCTTTTCCCTACTCTTTCTTCTCCAAACTTGCAGGACAAACAGTTCGCTCTGCTCTCCCAGCTCTTGCTCATTAGGCCCGGGAGTCAGATATTAATTCTGGCCTGGGTGAAAACCCTGTCGCCATTAAGATCGGGTGACAGCTCATTTTCCTTGGTGGCCTGGAGAAGACAATAGCAGTGATGGAATTGTTTTTCCAGTCCGTAACCTCATTAACTCATTGGAATAAAGACAATGTGGACTTGTTTGCATTAAGCTGTAATTATGCTGATTCACTCAATTTCTGGCTCTCTCTCTCCTTCTCTCTCTTCTCTTTCCATTTGCCATTTTAATTAGATTCTCCTCTACTCAAACATGGACAATGTGGACTTGCTTGAGACTCATGAATTAAGCTTCCATTCGCCGGTCCCTTCCCGTATGGATTTGACTGCTGCGCGAGAGGAGAGAGGGAAAGGGGGAAAGTGAGGGTAGTCTTTGACACAGGGCCCCATGCAAACATGCAATACGTCTTCACTAGTCGTATATTATCAGGTTTGACAAGGCTACATTCCTTGAGACTGGCAGTGTGTCGGAAAGGACAAGTAGGTGGAAATTTATTCTCCTGCAACTTCACGTGCTCAGTGGCCTGACCTTGATTTTCTCTCTTTCCTTTCAAGAGAGAAAGCGGAGGAGAGAGAGAGAGAGAGAGAGAGAGAGAGAGAGAGAGAGAGAGAGAGAGAGAGCTTGCTGCTTGGATGAGCACAAGCTTTGTGCATCTCTCTCATCTGGACTTGGTTTGGTCTTGTCTACTGGGTGATAGGGGCATAGATACCAGATGTAAGCCTAGATTTCTCCCCGCTACAATTTCCCGTTCAGCAGCATATGCGCAATATTTTCCTGGATGTTATACACCAAAATTCACAGCTTTGTCTAGAGTCCATTAACACGTTTTCACAGTGCCGTCAGTGAGGGAATGATTTCCCTGCTCACTGAGTGGCATTGACTTTGCGGACATCTTGAAGGTTATAATTTCACCCCTGTTAGTTGGTTAGTTTGTCACAAGGATTTCAGTGGACAGATAGACTTTAGGCCAAGGAGCAATTCATTAGATTTTGGTAGTGATCTGGATCTGGGGTTTCTTTTAATAACCAGAACTGTGAAAAAAATGTAAATAGAGGCATTATTCCAAATCCAAATGGTATGTTTGCGGGATCAAAAATGTAACTTAAAATTAAATGAAAAGAATATCTTTGGATGCAACATGGATTATTCAGCATCATCCAAGGGCCTTCTACTTACCTTGAAACAATCAACTTTTTAACTTGAGAAAGTCTTTTTGCAGTATTGCAGGCTCAATAATGACACATCCATTGATAAACTCTTCAATGTATGTATGTATTTTGTGTTTTAAATTAAACATGTCTCTATCATGAAATGATAGTGGTACTTCATTCACATGATATAATATTAATTTCTATTGGATGAGAAATTCTCTAATTTACTTGGAGCATCTCCAGTCATTTTTCCTTCTTTAAATGAATCAGCTTTCTGTGTCTGCTATTTTTAAGCACTTTAAAATAAACATATGGCATGGTTTCTTCATGCAGTTCAAGGATTATTCCTGCCTATTTAGAAGCTGGAACTCAAAATAGAAGACTTTAAGTGTGGTCATTGCATTTCAAAACAGATTATTCAACCATCTTTAAGATCAAAAGCTTGTTTTCCTTTGTGTGGCGTACCTCTTGTCATCATGTAAAAGCAATACACCAGCAGGATTTTGCCCTGACTGATTCCAACAACCGGCAACAAAGACAGTAGAGTCTTACATAAAGAAGCCATCTTGCGCTCTGTTGCACTCCACATTGAAGCAGGTCAGGGGGAAAAAGCCAAGGTGAGCTGACAAGCATCGGCTGAGGCAATTCCCTCTTGGCTCCTCATTTTCTTAAGTTCCACTCATTCCAGATTATTTAGGGGCTAAAACCACCTCCATGGTAGATAAAGCTGATTACACACCGTCTCTAAATGGAATTAGGTAATTTGCCTCACTTCATTCAGTGTAATCTCCACCGCCAACCACACTTCAATTGCTCCCTCTCTGACTAGATGTTGCACCTTTGCCACCAAATTTAGCACCTTAGAAAAGATTTTGGAATGTGTCCAAAGCAAGCGACGGTAATTGGAATAGCTATCTCTCTTGGGTTACTGGTGATTTTCAATATAGAAGCCAGCCAGCCACACTCCCAACATACCACAGATGGTAAAAAGGAAACAGTTAAAATGCCACACTTGCCTCACTGTAACCTTTCCAATTATTAAGGGAGTCGAGGATTTACTACCACATTCCATAGTGTTAAGCGCTGCTGTTGTTCACAAGCTGAGTGAAGGCAGATCTCATTGTAGTTCTGAATCAGATTGGATTATCAGCTTAGTCTATTTTTTCTCTTCTCTCATTGTATTCGTCTCGGAAAAAACCATCACAAGGAGTGCAATAACGCAGTGCTTTTTCCCGGCGCAATCAGATTTGCTGTATTCCTCAAGACAATTATTGTCTAAAGTCATTCCTTTCCAGCAAATGTAACACAATACACCACAAAGTTATTTCAGAGTTTTATCTATTGATGATCTTTCAATCCACTGGAGTCCAATATTGAAATTCAAATGCAGGCCGCAGCCACAGATACTGAGTTTATGAAGTGAAATCATATAATGAGATCTTCTTATTCCCCAGATATATAGATGCTATCATACTACAACATCAATAATATGTGGCATACATGTATTACACAGCGATGGACCAAGATAGATACACTGTGATGGCATATGCATGTTAAGAATCTAAATTTGGCCTGTAATCTTTGAGAATAATACGGTCTGGAGATATCAAATTTTCTATGAAAGTGCTTAATCAATGTCACCAAGAATCTAAAGTTTTCTTCACTAAGCCTACAAAAGCGGATAAGATATGAGCATAAAAATTGCATGCCTGCGTCCATTCACTGTATGACCCCCACACAATGCCAAACTAAAGAACAAATGTCATATTCCTCAGACCATCACTAATCTCCCGGTCTGTCTTGTCTGTCTTAATTTTCTTCAGAAATGTCCTCCACCACCCAAAGACCCAAAAGCTTCTTAGCGCAGCGCACATAAATATACATTTTTTCCCCCCAGCAACACTCAATGAATCTTCCTTCTCCATTTCACAGGTAGAGCAAGATGAACTCTTCTCACATTAAATTTTTTTCTATCACCACTGCAGATGAGGCAGTCCGTTTGATTTGAAGAACTTGCCCATGTAAAAAGGGGTTTCAAACTAGCCTTGAGCAGGAACTGAAAGAGGAAGATGGGGAGCCCTCAGTCTGGTAGGGTGAGGGATGAGTGGAGGGCTGCATGTGCTCACTTCGCCAGCTTTGCATACGAAGTTGATGGAAAGTCATGAGCGGCTCGCCTGAGGATTCTCTTTTTAGATGTCCAGAAAATGGCAAATTCAAGGTCTTTCAAATTCACTCTCGGCTCTAAGCGCAGGCTTGCCGATGTTGGTGAATCTAGTTTGCATTTCACAACAGCTAATGTCTTTCCCAACAGGCATAAGCATGTCAAATGACCTGTATGGTTGCCATTATTTAAAACCAATGACCATCCAAACTGCGTGAAATAATGATTCACTCCCACTGTGGCATGATCTCTCAAGGAGACCATCGTATTATATAATGTGAACATGAGGAGCTTATGAGCTTAGTGCCTAACAGAAATTAATTAACTATATATGGAATGAAATCCATTACATTAGCCATAATAGCAACTGGAGGGACATGCATGGGTGTACGCTTGGATCACGCCACACTACAACATAAGACGGACTGAGAAATGATGAGCTCAAAAAGTCCAAGCTTGGCCAATATTCCACTGCCACCTCTCCACGTTCCCAAAATCTCTGAAATTTCATAAGTGATGGATGGCTCACATGCCTGCCTGTGACGTCCTTCACGTGTCCCACAACCACAGGCTTGACTTTTGAACCTGGCATCTGCAGAGCTAGGCGCCACACAGGGATGAACCATTTGTTATCATTTCTGTGGCTATATTGGACATTTCTAGTGCCATCTCAAGACAGCAGGAGGGATGGATATTAGTCACCGAAAGACTTACTGCCGCAAGCTTTAAGGGCTAACTTTCTTTTGTGAGTTTGTCGAGAAGCATGACGTCAGCACATGTGACATTCAAGATAAATCGATCGAGTACAATGCAGCTTTTAGGCGGACACAACTCTTGAAATGGTATACTTACTGCACTCAGACCTCACTAATGCTTGAAATTATGGTGCTGCTCAATTATTACTTCCACATCTATCTAAACATGATGATTAATCAGTAGTTGGCTTCAACTGGTATGAAGGGTGGCACTCACAAAAAATAATTTATAAAAATATAGTTGATAAATGATGAAAAAAGACTGATAGAAGTGTAATTGAATTGATAAATTCATTCTTAACTTCTGACTCGTTTTGATAAAGACAGGAGTGATTTGATTAAAACACACTTGATTGGTAAAAGCATCCAAACAAGCGCTGGTTCTGCTTTGATCATATGAAGTGTGCTTAATCAAATCAAGCCTGTCTTTATAAAGGCGTTCTCTGGTGAAAGCATTTATCGTTTGATTTGTGCACTGACCATCTTTTTAATCATTTATCAACTATATTTTTTTATTTATTTTTTGTGGGCTCCACCCTTCATAGGGCTTTTCATATACTGCTGTTAAAAAGTTCTTGGGCTGAGTTTTGGTCTGCCAGTAAGATGGGTGGAACTCACAAAAATTAAATAGTAAAATATATAGTTAATAAGTGATGAAAATAGAATAATAAAAGTAAAACTGAATGGATAAATTAGATCTTATATTATGATTCATTATGCAAAGAGTATTCTTATCAAATCAAGTACTTTACTCCAATCACCCAAAAATATTATAATTTAAGAACAAATTCAGTCACACTTCTATAGATATTCTTCGTTTATCAACTACATTTGTATTAATTAATTTTTGTGAGTTACACTCTTCGTATAACTGTGTATGGAGGGCACTGCCTAAAGGTTGGAGGAGCCAATTTGTGAGTGGAAGTTCCCTGGTTCACGGTGAGGGAAAATGGGAGTGGGAAAAGTAAGCCCAAGGCACTTAACTCCACACTGCTCCAGTGAAGTCTGCCAACAGCAGAAGACTGGTTACACTGGACAGCCCCTCATGTGATTGTGTAAAATTGTAGGAAGGTAAAATAGGGAATTGTTACAAAAAGAGCATGTATACTAACTTCACGTTACTTGGAAAACCAAAAAAAGTTGGCTTTCTATAAGGCTTTGTGGAATCATCGAAATCATGAGATGATTACAGGTAAGGTTGTATTTGACCAAACACGATGATCTCCAAGGCCCATCTTTATCCCTACTAGAGCTGCAGAGGATCTGGGTAGCTGCTTCCACTGAATCCCATGGCTAACGGCTCTCACTTTGTCTCTCTGCAGGCATCTGGCCCCAGGCTACTGGCTATCTCCACAAAGGTCAGCAGGAACCCTCTGGGCCCCATAAAGACAGGCCAATTAACACACCCGCGCATGGAAGGCTGCATTATTTATTCAGGACCCCTTCTTAGGAGGAGAAAGGGAGTGAAGGAGGAGGCAGGGAGGATGTAGGAAGAGATGAAGGAGATCAATGGAAATGTGGAGCTTAATTACCGTCAGCTCGGCAGGCCATCTTAACAGGTCTAAATCCTTGGCAGGGGTTGGTGTAGACAAACCAGCAGCACCCGGAGCCAGTATCTGTGCTTCTGACACATTTCAGTATTCACACTGGTGTTGTGTTTAACAGCACTTAGATCAGGGTGAGAACGGTCCTACTTGACAAGGCCACCTCGCTTTATGATGAATAATGAAAGACGTGTTGTCGCCAAAAGCTGGCAAAAAGGAGAAAAGCAATTGGCTGGAGTTTGAAAAGCCTCCCCTCTTGTCAGGATGTGATTGAACATCTTCTGCAGATAACTTTTCAGCCATGATGCACTTAGAGCATCACTAAACACAAACATGTTAGCCAGGCTCAAGGATAAACACTTAGCTTCACGCTAAGTGGAGGAAATGTGATTAACTCCCTAGATCTACACATTAAGTGATAAACATCATTAGATGGAAACTGCACCATCAAATCTGTTGTGATGTGCCTGTGATGTCATGATTGGGTATGCTCCTCTAAATGGGACAGGGGTAATTCCACCCGATTCAGAAAAACACTTTCATTAATCGTGTCATGTTGTTGACTGCAATTACACTTTGATAATGAAACAGAGGTAATTTCAAGCATGATTCAGACCAGCAGGTCGGCAGAACACAGATCGGTGCAGCTGAAATGTGCCCGTATGTGCTGTGTAACAACAAAACATTGTGATGTTTTAGCATTAATGTGATGCAAATGAACGGTAGGATAATACGCTTCACACTCACATGTCTTATCACAGCACAACAGGACATGATAGCTTAAAGCCTTTTCATGTGAGGTATGTTTTGGTACATTTTATCTGTTCGTAACAGAAATCCCATAATTGCATGAGTGTATGGAAGATGATGTGTGTTTACTTTATATTCATGTAAGCAATGTTTTTTTGCAAAATGGCAATTCAAATCCCTTTGAACACACTGAAGAGGCACATTTCCATCTAGCTTGTTAATGCTAGGTACAGTAAACGTCAGTGTTAGCTTTGTGATCTATTTTCACAACATCAAAGACTATGGTGTGTTAATGCGTGTTTAGATTCTGTCCTGGTATGTGTTTAATCTTGGATGCTTGTTTACTGTGCAAGTGTCACATAGAATCAAATTCACTGTGAATTATGTTCCTTTAACCACACAATACACACCGATTTTCAAAATCTGACTGAGGAAAATGTGCCTCAATTTAACTGAAGTGACTTTTGGTTGGAGTTACAAAGTCTCAAGTGTTGGTAAACTTTTCTCAGGGTGACAAATTTGAATGACATTGCACTATTACTGAAGGTCATAACTGTATGTGGGTGTGTCATCATAGTGGCCTCATCCCACTCTGTAAATCAGGTAAGATAACAGCAAATGTGGATAATTAAAACCAGTTGAACCCCATGCAGAAACTTAATATATAAACATACAGTGCATGCCCATCTGAGAAATGTTGTTATATATTATATATACAGAACCACATATACACCGCCTCTGGACATGGTGATATATGTGTTGATGTGTAGCCACATGTTGAGCATATATGGGCTTATATGAAAACAAGATATTGTCCTTATCCCCAACATATTGTCCTATAATCATATACCGTATGTGCACCCATACCATTTCAATATTTGTATATGACAGCGGTGGCTGATGACTCAAAAAATTACACATATTATGTTAGACAAATATGTCTAGGAAAACATATAAGAAATCCCCTACATGTATTATTCATATAGAACATTTATGTAACAACATAACCTATCACTGTAAAAGGGATTTTTCGTTGTAAAGCAGCAACAAATCAGAGGAGCACATATCCCTGGGCTGCACCTTCATTAATGGTTGTACCTCTGGGACGGCTTGCTGATAACCCAGGCTGAACTACTGGTGTAGGAAGTCAAGTCAGGTAGCTACCATGTTCACCCTGCCGACCCGGAGAAGCGCAGACACGCTCCACTAGTAACCCAAAAGGGAAACCAATTGGAGCCTTTATCCAACAGTTCCACATGACAGTCAGACTCACCTATGACCTGAAGGCAGAAACATGAATCTGAGAACAGAGGCGAGAGGAGGGCTGGTCCTCGCCTTTGACCGCTCTCCCTAGTGCATTGACCACCTGTGCCACAGTGAATGGTCAATACGCTCAGACCCAATTAAAGGACCCTTCACTGTGAACAGTCAATGGTGTAATTGCATTGTCTTCTCAGAGCCATTTGATACAGTTAACCTGCGTTCTGTATCTTTGTCTTGTGATTTGTTTTTGTTTTTTGTGTAAATAAACGCCTATTTTGCTACTCTGTCCCTGGCTGATGTAATACAATAGTGATTCATCTGCTGTCTGGCAGATCTTTCTTGGGGGAAAAAAATCCTCTGGCACACAGGAAGTGATGTGTTTTATGAGTCTGACAGCAGCAACAGCAGTTTGTTTGGAATAAATAGAAGAAGAACTGGGTAGTTAGTGTGAGCAGTGACAGCCACCTACTAGAGTGCCACCTACAGAAACCCAAACTCCATCAGCAGAAAATCCAAAGAAACGTCACAGTAATGGTCCGGCTGGCTGTTTCACAGCACCAACAGGGCTGGATCATAGGATCATGGGGCCCTGGGGCACAAACTTCATCTGGGCCCCCCCTCCACCAAGTTCACCCTGAAATGAAATGAGAACATGTCCACCAGCAGAACTACACAGGCTCTGTACATTTGTCAGTAACTCAAAAAACATCCCCTCAAACAAATGAAAATAAGGAGTTTCTTTCTGTTCACTGTTCCTACAATGCATGGAAAAAAAGAACTGAAAATTCATAATGGCTTCTTAGCTAAAATCTTAAGAGTCTTCCTAAATGTCCACAATATGTTCTATACACATTCTTGCAAATATTCCCACTCCTTTATAAAAGAAATAACATTTGCTGACTGGTGCTTAACAAAAGATAAAGCATGAAGAGTTTAAAACAGTTGTCGAGCAGTTGTTAGCCTAACTATCCAAGTAATATAGATACCCACATCTGTCATGAGACAATTTGCCTTTATTGTCCATTATACAGTATCCTCCCACATACTGACAAATGCCCCACATTTTCAATAGATTCAAGCAAAAATGAAACAAACCGTGTCTGGTGGCCCCATAACATCACAAAGAAGATTCGTCTGGTCCTGTGTATTGTTAAATGAGTTGACTGTGCATTTAAGATTTATACATAGCCACAAAATGAACAAAGATAATGAACCCTCAGGGTCCCTGGTGGTCTGCTGCCTTGGGGCCTGTGCCTTATGTGTCGAGTCAGTAAACCTGACCAGAGCACCAAAAATGTTTCCAAATGTATAAATATAAAAAAATGCAGATTACCACTTTAAATGCTAATATATGTGGACGAGTGTTTGCGAGCCAGTTTTTACTCGCTCTATTTAACGGATCTATTCACACAGGCTGTAGAAAAGTACAGTGTTAAAGATGTGGGAGATTTAATGACAACTGTAATGGGTTGTGACACTATTATCCTTTACTGCACAGTAATAAGAATTGATTTCTACATGATCTAACGCTGGACATTCTGGCCTTAATACCCTCTCAGATATTATCCAGAGTCCATTTCTGCGAGATCGTTCCAGCACAGAAGATAGCAGTATGCATAATATACCCTATGCATTGAGCTGAAGTGGCTACTGTGTTCTTTAGACCAAACGAGTGGGTATTAGTCATTAGTCACTGTGCTTGGGTTGCTGTTGAATTTGCTCACTGTGTGGGCAGGGTTATATATATTACAAGATTACTGTACTGATCCTGCTCTACCTGGAAAGCTAGATCAAGTCCTCTTCACATATTCAAAGTTGTTGTTTTTTTTTAATTAATTCTGGGGTGCAAGTTGGCTGAAAGCTTGCTGCTTTAATCTATGCATAGTGTCCACTGTAACCTTGAGCAAGGCACCTCATGCTGCTCATTCTAGTATCCAACGCAGTGAAATTGGAAGGGTCGGGTTTCCCAGTTAACATCACAAAAACATCTCTTATCTATTAATAACCAGGGCTTAAAACCTGTTTTTGTTTTTTTCAGTTGGTCAACTCCAAGCAGAACCAGTATTTTTACAGTTCTGTTCCAATTTTCCTCCCCCAAACTAACACTCCTAAACAACAAATTAAAAAACATTTATACTCTTCTTTTTTTAATGTATATATATATATGTATATTCATGCATGCAGTAAGCCTCCAACACATTTTTTTGTATGAGAAGTTATTAACAGCATTACTCAAAGTTGAGATGCACTAATGCGTATCATTTGGGAGTTTGGTGATCAATCAGAAACAGTAGCCTAGAAGACACCTTCAACTTTTTTTTTATCAAATATTAGATGGAGAAAAAAAATACAGTTATACCAGTAATACAGTAAGGTTTCTGTTCCAATGAAATGAGATTTTGTTTTTGGTTACATTTTTTGATCCTTGCACAATACTGTTTGTTTCTGGTTTTCTTTTCCATCCTTTGAACTGGTTTGAAGCATTGCCTGTGACTATACATCAAAAACAGGAGCTTTGGGTAAAGCCTGGTAACATACTCCCATCGTGTTGAGGGTTTGGACTTTCAGCTGCTGAATGAGGATACTGGCTCCTGGCATATCCTCAGGGCTGCAGCCAATGCCACCATTGTTGAGTCCCAGTCGGTTTCAAAACCATGACCAGTCAAGTTTGAAACAAGAACTGGTTCAAAGGGGTTAAAACAAAGTGAAAACCTAGACCAGAGCAAAAGGAGGCCTATTAAACACTAAGACAAAGGCAATAGTATGTCTGTACAAATGTAAAAATATTGCTTAAGGAGTTTCTTAGTGCACGACCCCATCTGTTTTTGATCTGTACCCTATTTTCTGTTCATTTTCCATCATATTGATTGACTGTGGAAAATCTCATTGACTGCTTCACTGTGCAACATACGTCTTCCTTGCCTGCTGTGTGGCCCTCCTACACAGTCCTAATGGGCCAATGAATACTCAATCCCAAAAGTACCCAAAGTCTGTCTTTTTCGACATTTTGACAGTTGCTTTTGATTGAGACATATGTTTGTGCATGACCTGGCAGCTTTCCTATTTTGTAATACTTAACACAAAGGTGCATGCAGATAGACAGCCAGCAAAGAGTAAGCAAGGAGGTGCTGAAGCTTTAAATGATTTTCATTTATACCTTTTTACTGGCATGTCTCACTACAAAGCCCATTGGCCCATTGGGACTGTAGTGGAGAGCCACACTCAAGTAAGCAAATTTAAGTTTTGTAATGAAGCAACTGATGAGGTTTTGGTCAGAACTGATCGGTATGATAAATGGAAATGAGAAAAGGGTTCACAGTTTAAGGGTCAAAAGTAAGTAACGATGTAGATGCATCTGCAGGAAATGTTTATGCCCTTCACCATCCATTTAATCAATCCATACTAAATATCTATAGTATTATCCATTCTGTGTAATTAGATAAACAAATTGAATTGACATCCAATAGGGACCGAGACCAAAAAAATGTACAAGAGGTTTTGAGACAGAACTGAAGAGCTACAGCCCTGCCTATGCTTATTGGTTGGTTATAACTTTCACAATGGCTCCTTGCCTCTTACCATTATTACTTTTCCCAGCTTCAGCCCTGGCAGGTAAGTATGGTCTCAAAGCAAACAATACACATAAATTTCACAGGAGAGCACCACATGAGAAAACTGAAGAAAACTGGCAACAGACTCGTATCCTGTTCAGGGTGAACTTGTCCATCAAACTGACACATGCTACAAAATCATAAAATTGGCTCTTGGTCTAAGAGACAGTTATGGGTTTGGATTTCAGCTATATGGCTCTACACTCTTTACTCTTATTACTTCTCCAAACCCGGGCCATATTGGGCTTGTTATCCAACCCACTTGTGTTTTTGTTTATCATCATGCTTTTTTGCTTGTGTGTTTATTTCTCTGTCTCTTTTGAGGTAAGAAGCTTTAGAACTCCCCTGGGTTCTTTTCTATCTCACCTGCATACTCTGTGTTTTATCTTTTTCATATGTGCAAGTAAATAAACTGCAGTTTTAACTATGTTAGAGCACCCTCCCCTCCATCCTGTCCTCCACACACAATCCATGCCAGCCCATCCCAAAATGTGATTGAATATCCCATATGGGTCTCTCTACTAGGACTGTGAAAAACATCCATAATTTCATGGGGAACACTAGAAAGTCATTTCACTCAGTGTCTTGCTTCAAAAGGGTCTAACTTGTTTAACTCTGGGAGCTGGAAAATAAATTCCCTGCCTTATAAAAGCTGAATTCATGTCTGTACACTTGTCTTGGCACTTGAAAAATATATATTCAGTGTTAAAATAAAGAAAAAGAATTGAATATATGTTTTAGAGCAACATAATATAACTTTTATCATGTCAGAGATGTACAAGATGGTGTGCATAATACTAAAAGTGTATTCCCTAAATGCAAAAGTAGTACTGTAGTTCAAACAGATTTGATATAATCTGTCTTATTTTAAGTGAAATTTACTCATCCTCAGCCAATTTCCTTGCAGTAAAACTAAACAGCAATCAATTTAATGCAAGAATGAAAGGAAGCAGACTCACAAAATTTGCTTGAGATTAGAAGGAACTGTCCAAGCGTTCCCTAAATAGATGCATACAACTCCACACCGTTCAGTCACAATTTTATTAATTCTGATGAGTTCAGCAAGATCCAGTTTGACAACATAAGTTTAACTTTGTCTCCATCATGCTGGGGGACAAGTGATCGGTATTGCCAGATGTAATTCCAGTGATTTGCATAAAACTTCGTTCTCCACAGCAGAACATAGTGGATAACAAAATGCATGTATAACACTCATGGTGCTGCTATTTTAAGTTCTACAGTTCAAGCAGAGTCCTGAGAGTTCATTTAGCAGAGATATGACCTTCATAAATGAAAAAAAAACAAAAAACAACAGCTTTGGATTCCAACTTGATTGACTGGATTGGAGGTTTGTTTGACAAGATAAAAATAATTCTATATTAGTCTCAAGACTAATGTTGGTATTGGTCAGGGTGCACAGATCAGCACCAAGGGCAAATTGCTTGCCAAAAAAAAAAAAAAA